>PVLC010000074.1:288701-327676 GCA_004027655.1 Graphiurus murinus
CTCGTTTTTTTTTTTTTTTTTTTTTTTTTTTTTTTTTTTGCGGTACTGGGGATTGAACTCAGGGACATTCTACCTCCGAGCTACACCCCCAGCCCTATTTTTTATTCTTTATTTTGAAACCGAGTCTCACTAAGTTGCGGAGTGCCTCACTAGGTAGCTGAGGAGGCTGGCCGCGAACCCGGATCCTCTGGTCTCAGCCTCCCGAATGCTGGGATTACAAGCGTGCGCCACCATGCCCGGCTCAGAGTGACTTTTTGAACACACAAACACACAAGTCTTTGCTTGTAATTTAGCTTATTATTCTTAACCATCTGAAAACACCAAATGCTCACAAACATTCTTACTATAATTGTGCTCCCTTGGTATAACTATTTTCAAGCACTGGAAGGGTTCTGCATGCTAGCAATTGAGCTTCTTCTAAACATCCTTGAGAATGTTTATTTGAAAAGATTACCTTGTTTTCATTCAGGATTAAGACATGGTCACTGCAGAGAGCAATGATTTGGAAAGATGGCAGGTGATTTTCGATAGTTCCTTAGAGCCTGCCCTCACTAAATGACTACACCTACCGAAAACCAAAATGCATTCTAGCCTCCACACGTTACAGACATTTTTCAAACACCTAGATTAGAGAAGATAGGTATTACAAATAACATATTTGTTGGAGAGAGTGAAGAAATCACCAACTGGCTTGGATAAACACTATTAAATGGATATTTAACAAGCCCTTGCTATAGTTGCCCTCTGGCAGTCCCTGACAAGCCTGGCTCCAGCTGTAAATTAGGTTGCAAAACTTCCTTGTCAGAGAACTCACCCTGTTAGAGGACTCAGCCCCGGCTTTGAATCCACAAGGACAGAAAAATCAATGTGACAGAAAAGCAGTTGCTTGTGTCAGGCCGAAGCAAGGAGACAACAGGGTTTAAATTAATCATAATTTAAGATGTGGCAAACCAGTGCAAAAGCATATCCCTGGTGTCTCTGAGAAAAGGGAAAAGGGAGCCTGGAGCACCTTGCATATGCTGCTGGCAGATAGTGCCCTTCTGTTATAAACAGGACTCTGTGTTTACCATGGGAATAGGAAAGCACTGTTGATCTTGTGTAAACAAATAGAATGCATCCAATCTACAAGATTTTGGCTGAAGCAATGATGAACAGTACTTATCCATATATAGAGTGAGGAGAAATGAAAATATCATCTCTGTCCTACAGTCTGAAAACTGAGTTTAATAACCTGGGAAGATTTCAGATTATATATTAAACTTTAACTTCTCACAAAATGATAATAAGATTAGCATGGACCTCCTACCTGAGAAAGAACATTACCTTCTTGCGATGTCTTTTTTCATTCCTCATCTTCTTTGGAGAGTGGGCCTATGGATGAGGGAAAACTACTAGCCTGACTAATGCTTTGGAGCAGGGATGTTAAAAGGTAAAAAAAAAAAAAAAAAAAAAAATCAAAGGACATTAAGAAGGTCAAAAAGACCTACTAAGGTTGTGGTTTAACTGTCATTACCACATGGTACCAAGGTACCAATGAGGCCTGAGCTGCCATAGGTAGAGGTGATTTATCAACTGTTGATATCTGTTGGCCAAAGAAGGCCACTTTAACTAGATGTCAGCCTCTATGACCAAGTGAGGTGAGGGAGCCTCTTTCTCTTAAAAAGAAAGACATCTCAGTTAGCTGTTCTCAGACTGACTTTGTTTCTGTGCCAGGCACCATGCCTTTCCAGTTCTGGAAGTAGAAGTTGAGTCAATGAGCCAGATTCTTCTACTTTCTTTCACAACAGGATTTTGCAGGGCCTTAGAAAACCATTGCCCTCCACTATGATAGTCATTAACAGTTATTCCTCAGTTCTTCACTCTGTAAAAGGAAAGCTGCCCAATAAAGACCCAACAGCATCAAGTGGTGTGTGTGTGTGTGTGTGTGTGTGTGTGTGTGTGTGTTGAACCCAGGGGCATTTTACCTCTGAGCTACACCCCAGCCTTATTTTATTTTGAAACAGGGCCTCACTAAGTTTTTGCTGAGGCTGATCTCAAATTTGCAATCCTGTCACAGCCTCCCAAGTCCTGAGATTACAGGCATGCACCACCATGCCTGGCAGACACTATTTTACAAAGGTCCCTTTG
The DNA here is from genome assembly GCA_004027655.1 of Graphiurus murinus. Taxonomy (NCBI): domain Eukaryota; kingdom Metazoa; phylum Chordata; class Mammalia; order Rodentia; family Gliridae; genus Graphiurus; species Graphiurus murinus. The sequence continues at coordinate 290,829 of PVLC010000074.1, forward strand.
GTTTTATTTTCTAGATTATCTTTACAGTCATAAAATAATCACTAAGCACAAGATGTTCTACAAAGTATGATACAAGGTAATTATGTAGATGGTTTTCCTTCCTAGCAGGGCTCATGATAAAAACTACAGAGCATTTCATCTATGCAAATGTGATAAGTTCATATAAACAACAGAAAACTGATAAATCAGTAGAAAATAGAAAACAGAAGCATTTAAAGAAAATTGAGTTGTATGGATGAATAATACAAAGAACTATGATTATTGTAAGTTCCTTTGAATAGCCAATTTTGAAATGTAGGCTAAGGAAAAGAAAATGATTATGTAACTACACATTGAGAGGTCCTGAAGTTGTACTAGAAACATGACCAGCTGACATAAGGCTACTTGTAATAGACTCCTTTGGGCAGCTTTGGGTTTTGAGCAACTTTCAAAAACAAAACCATTCCATTTTCTGGTAAAGAATGTGCAGTGCAGTCTTCTTTGAAACTGAAGAACAGGCTTCACATATACCAAGAGAAAGTATCAGGAAAGCTTGTTGACACTCTCTCCCAGGAGAGCTTTATAAATAGGATAGCTTTTCACCTGCTTTCTGTGGCTTTTTCTGAAAGCAGATAATAGGCAAAGAAATCTTTTCAGCATCCTTTTTAGTTCTTTCATCTGGGTTACTCTCTAGCCATCTCACCTGTCTTTTCCCCATCTTGTAGTCAACACTCTGTGGGGGGCGGGTATCAGAGAAGAAGTAGAACATAAATATATAAATATTCAATCCTTTCTTTCTTTCTTTTGGGGGGTGCTGGAGATTGAACCCAGAGGCGTTCTGCCTCTGAGCTATACCCTCCAGCCCTATTTCATTTTTTAATTGGAAACAGGGTCTCACTAAGTTGTGGAAAGCCTCACTAAATTGCCAAGGCTGGCTGCGAACCTATGATCTTCCTCTTTCAGCCTCCCAAGTTCTAGGATTACAGGTGTGTGCCACCATGTGCAACTCATATTCAATCCTTTCTATGTTCCAAGAGCTACTTAATACTCTACTAGTTTGTGTGTGTGTGTGTGTGTGTGTGTGTGTGTGTGTGTGTGTATGTGTGTTTAAGGCAAAGGGTGTTGTGATCTTCCTATCTAGACCAAAACCATTGCCAAAAAAGAATTTTCCATGTGCCAACTCCTAAATTGAGCATTTTGCATAAGTAATCTTAGTCTCACAACAACACTATGAAATAGGCATTTTATTCTCATTTTAAAGATAAGAAAATGAAGTCTTATAATGAATCTCCTGCACAAGCTACCAGAACTAACCCTGTTCCAGCTAAGATTAGTGTAATTCATTTCCTATGCCAGCTCCAATAAATTACAAAAAAATTCAGTGGCTTAAAACAAACGTTAACATTTTTTTTATTATTTTTCAGTTCTGGAGTCAAAAGTCTGAAATCAGCCATGTGGACTAAAATCTGGGGATCTACAGGGCTGGTTCTTTCTGGAGGCTCTAGAGGAGAATCTGTTTTCTTACCTTTAGCAGAATGCATGGTGCCCTCATTCCTTGGCTCATTTCCTGGCATCACATCACGTTTTCTCTCCCCTCCCAGTTCTTTTATCACAACTCTTTTTCTTCTTTATCAAATCTCCCTCTGCCTCCCTCTTGTAAGAACATGTGTGGTTACACTTAGGACCTATCTGGATAATTCAGGATAATCTTCCCCATCTCAAGATCTTTAACTTAATTACATCTTCAACATCCTTCTTGTCATATAAGATAGCACTTATAGGTTCCAGAGATTAGAAGCTGGTTATCTTTGGGGGCAATTATTCAGAGGAGCTTATGAGAATTAGCACTCAAACTATCTCCCACTCTCCTAAGCAATATGTTATCTTCTTTCCAGATGAGTAATTCTCACCAAGTCAAATGACTGATCTTCAGCAAGGAGGTGGGTATCTCATACAATTTAAAGAGGTAAAATTAAATCACATTTATGAACCTTAGCATAATCTGGTGGTAAGAGTTCTGGATTTGCAGCTAGGAAATGGAGTTCTTATCATAAAGTGAACATACAGCTCGGACCAGAACCTGCATCTCTGAGGATGAACCATAATGAAGAGGTCTCGGTGTTTTTGCCAACTCTGATCAATAGGAGTCAAGAAGGACTCCATGAGTCTCTTCAAGCTTCATGTGAAATGTGGAACTCAATTATCAATGCCTGTTCTATTCAATCTCTAGAGTTCCTTTTAACTGTAAGCTATACTAATTGTTGATTGCTGCAAAACAAATTACTCCTAAAATTAAAAAAAAACACTTATCTTAAAATTTATTATCTCAAAACACTTATTATTGTAGGTCTAAATTTTAGAAGTGGCTTAGCTAAGTGTCTCTGGCTAAGAGAGCGTGTGGAGTCTCCTGTCAAGATCTCTGCTAGGGGTGAAGTTGTCTGAATGTTTGACTGGGGCTGGAAAATCCACTTCCAAGGTGGCTTGCTCCCTTAGCTATTGGTAAGAGGCTCAGTTCTTTGCACTATGAGTCAATCCATAGGCTATTTGAATGTCCTTACAGCATGGTGACTGGATTCTCATAGGGGAAATAATCCAAGAGACAGAGAGCAAGGCAGAAGTCATATGTATTTATGATCTAGCTTTGGAAATTATACACTTCCACCTTTTCTGTATTTCATTGGTCACACAGGCCTGTCCTTATATAGTTAGGAAGGAAACTGTACCCAGGCATGAATACTATGAACTGGAGCTGAAGCTGTCTTAGAGGCTGGAGACCACCATAACCTATGTGAATTTGAACTTCCACAGCAGGACTTCCATTTCCATGTCTATATAGAGGCCCCATGGTATATGGAAACTGTGGGGAGAAAAAGTAATATCCTTTCCAATGTGAGGTTCATGGCTGAGATCCCCGTAACAAAAGACAGATTAGCTGAGAAAAGCATAGTAAATTTTTTTAAAGTAAGTTTTCTTCTCTTTTTCTTTTTCTTTTTGGTGTGTGTGTGGCGGGGGGAGTGCTTGGGATTGAACCCAAGGGCATTCTACACTTCTGAGCTACACCCCCAGCTTTATTTTATTTTTTATTCAGAAACAGTGTCTCCCTAGGTTGCTGAGAGTATCACTATATTGATGAGGATGGTCTCAAGCCTGCAATCTTCCTGTCTCAGCCTCCCAAGTACTAGGATTACAGGTATGTGCAGCCATACCTGACTTAATGTAAGTTTCACATGACACCAGAGCCTTTAGAAATGGAGACCTAAAGAAAAAGTAAAGTCTACATGCTTTCACAAACAGTTCTACAAAAGTCTGATTGGGGGACAAAATGACATGGCTTAATGGTAATGAACACAGTTGAACCCAACAAAGCATGCTTGTTCAGATTCTTTGCTATGTCTTTATGTCTTATTTCTTTCCTCTGGGCAAAAGGAGGAACCCTGTGGAATGAAGGTCTTCTGATCTACTTTAGAGGAAGATCAGAGAATTAAATTATGATCTGATTTTGGGTGGGAAGTGGGAGGAATAGAGGAGAAGATTAGCAAGAGCTTCTTTCTTCTGCTAGTTTTTCAAATGCCAGGGAAATGTATTTCGGGGTAGCATGTCCTGATCCCTGCCAAAAAAAATCTTTTGTTATACTGTGTGATAGTGATAAGTAAGTACTTCATGATTTTGAAGAAGGGGGCCAATATTATAAAACTTGCATTTCTGAGAAGTGGCTGGCTCCATTGTTTCTGGGCCTGACGTGAGGTAGAACATCATGGTGAAAGGGTGTGGTGGAGCAGAGATGCTCACCTATGGGGACTGGGAAAGAGAGAGGAAAAGGTCCAGGGACATGATAAGGCCTTCAGCAACCCTCCACCCTGCTTCCTCCCACTAGACTCCACTTCCAAATGTTTTTGCCACCTCCCAGCAATATCAACTGAGGAACAAGCATTTAGCACATGGCTGCATGGCCTTTGGGGGCATTTATCATTCAATCCATAACAGTTGGTATTTACTAAGTGTATGAAAAAACAAATTATTGAAATAAGCCAATTTATTAACTCATAAGACATCTGGCCACAAAGGGAGGTCATGGTCCTTGATGACAAGGGATGCACAGAATATATGGAGAAAGAATTATAATCAAATTATTGGGGAAAAAACCATGATAATTACTATAACCCTTAAATTGTTTTTCTCGATATTTGTGTCACAGCAATGAAAAGCTAACACACCAACTAAGTAGCAGGCATGCTACTAGGTCCTAAGTTATACAATAGCGATCGGTATGGGCAAGTCTCTGTCCTCTGATACACAGAAAAGATCCTTAGATAATGTGTTGGCCAATGACCATGTACTTGTTCCTTCTCTTTCCCATTTTATTTTCTATTTTTCTACCAGCTTTCCCCCCTCTTTTATATTTTCCTTCCCCCTTTGACCTTCCCTTATTATGATATTGCACACATGAGCATCAGTCAATCTGATAAATGTCATAGTCAAATAGTCTGTTACCACATTTCCAGTTTAAGGTTATGATCAATATGTTCCTCGGAAAGTTACATGTAGATGAAAAGTTGTTCCTCTTTCCCAGATAGCACTCAGAAAATGTTGAAGAAAAAGGTAAGTACTTCCATATCTATAAGACTTATAGTATTAATCAGTTTTTGCTTCCACTGTCTCAAGTGAGTCAAATGCTAAAAAGTGCCTTATTGTTTTAAGTTGTTGACTAGAGTAGCATCTGTTGTGTTAGTTAAGATGATAAGACTATCCAGAGTATAAACTCCATGACAGCAGGAAATTTTGTCTCTTTTATATTCACAGCTCTTAGAATATTGCCTAACACAAAGCAATGCTCACTGAATATTGTTAAATGTAATTCTCAGAGCTATTATTTCTTTTCTTTTCATGCTAAGTTTAGAGATGATCTGTACACTTAACCCACTGCAAATGGCCATGCGACCTTAGTCAAGTAACCTATTGTAAGCATTATTTTTCTCTTTTATAAAATAGAGACATCATTAGTAATTCCCTTGTGCAGGGATGTTTTGAGTATTAGAAAAAACACATGCAAAGCATGTAGTTCAGTATCTTTGCATAATATAAACCGATAGGTCTTGGGTTCAATTTCCAGCACCAAATATACAATAAAAAAAAATACGCAGTTAAATGTCATACAGAATACAAACAAGAAAAAGTTTGAGCAGAATCCAGAATATGTTTGATAATCCCTTATTCTTTGGACATAGGAATTAAAAAATGCTTATCTCTGATCATTCATAATACAAAGTAGACTAACCTTTTTTAAAGTCAAGCTTTTGATGACTTTTTGAAATACAGATATATTGAATCAATATTTGCTAAGCATTTATACTGTATGAGTTATTATGCTAGGTACTAGAGATACGAAGAAAAACTAAAATATAGTCCTTTACCTAAAGAACCTTACTATCTGATAAAGAAAATAGACGATCTGGTGAAAAGTTACAAAACAATGTAATGTGTGCTAAGACTGAATCAAAAGCATTTGGAAAGAGTACTCAAGCCAGCCTGGGAGGGGAGGGTAAAAGAGGAGGCTTTGCAGAGAACATTAGTCAGGAAGGAATAAGAAAGCATAAGAAAGGAGGAGAAAGGTGTTCTAAGTAGAAGGAACAGATTTCACACAAGAACAGGGAGCAGAAGTTATATGGTCAGTTAAGAGAATGCAAAGGATCCATTTAGATTGGGACAGGGAATGAGAAGCAGAATCATGTCAAAAGCTGAAGCTGTGTGGGTGTGAGCAGAAGTCACACCCCAGAGGGCTTGTGGCATGCTATGGCTTTACACTGTGTTGTTATGGCCTACGGAAAACCCAGGTATATAGGTATATTTAATAAATATTTGTCACAAAGCATGATAGGGCCCAAGCATAGAGCAGCTCCCCAAGATGCAGATGCAGAAAATCTGTGGCTTATACTTTGAGAAATAGGAAGAACAGCTTAAAAAACAGCATATTGTGCACCAAGGAACTGGTAATGAGGTTGAAGAAAGCAGCTGGACTTAGAAGATAATGAAAACAATCTGGGAATTAATAACTCTGTAGAAAAGAAGAGAAGAAAGACAGAGGTCCAGGGTTCAGGCCTAGGCAGGTAGCCAGATATTCCATGGAATAAAAAATCAAGGGAAAAACAGAATTGGAAATAAAGCAGACAAAGTCTGTTTTTATATATGGAAGATGAGATGCATTGAAATATATCCCTTCAGAGCTTTCCACTGTTAGAATTTGAATGTTCCTACAGACACCATGCCTAAGTTTGGAACTAAGAGATAGTTATAGGAACCCAGCTTTTGGGGTAGCAAAGAATTAACTTTGTTACCCTAAAAGTTGGATATGAAGATGTGGAGTGGATACTCTCTGGTATTGCAATCCAGAATTGGGTAGATATACTCAACTAGTTGCAGAGAACAGAGTAGGAGCTTCCTATAGACCAAGAGCGTTCAGAAAGAACATTGCACTGGGTTGAAGGGGGGTTAGTTCCTTCAAACTTATCAAATGGACAGACTATTTATCCACCCAGGAAAAGTACTGTGTGTAAAGGAGATGAAAAAAGTCTGGAGTGTTGCTCTAATATAAAATATTTCTATAATGGAGAAACATCAACAGTAGGAGTAATGTTTTTTTTCTACAGATAGCTGGTAGGCACTTAAAAAGTATTTGCAAACACATATGTTGCAGAAAAGACAGCCTTTTCAACAAATGGTGTTAAGAAAACTGGTTATCCATTTGTAGAAAAATGGAAGTAAAATTTTACCTCTCACCCTGCACAAGAGTGAGCTCAAGATGGATCAAAGACTGAAAATTAGAACAGAGACTTTGAAGCTACTAGAGAAGGGTATAGGCCCAACATTCCAACATATAGGCACAGGTAGAAACTTCTTCACTAAGACTCTCAAAGCTCAAGAAATTAGAACAAGAATTAATAAATGAGTGACATTAAACTAAAAAGTTTCTGCTCATCAAAGGAAATCATCAAGAGTCCAAAGAGAAAGCTTACAGAATAGGAAAAGACTTTTGCCAGCTATTCTTCTGACAGAGGTCTAATATCTAGAATATACAAAGAACTTAAAAGCCTTTACACTAAAAAATAAAAAACAAATACCCATTCAAGAAATGGATAATTGAACTAAATAGACACCTCACAAAAGAAGAGATACAAATGCCCAATAAATACATGAAAAAAGCCAGGCGTGGTGGCGCACGCTTGTAATCCCAGCATTTGGGAGGCTGAGACTGGAGGATCCAAATTCGTGGCCAGCCTCAGCTACCTAGTGAGGTACTCCGCAACTTAGTGAGACTCTATCTCAAAATAAAGAATAAAAAATAGGGCTGGGGGTGTAGCTCGGAGGTAGAGTACCCCTGGGTTCAATCCCCAGTACAAATAATAAATAAATAAATAAATAAATAAATAATACATTAGCAATCAGGGAGATGTAAATCAAAACTACACTGAGATTCCATCTAACTCCAATCAGAATGGCAATCATCAAGAAGACAAAAAACAATAAATGTTGGTGAGGATGTGGTGAAATTGGAACTCCTCTACACTATTGCTGGGATTGCAAATTAGTTCAGCTGCTATGGAGATCAATGTGAGGATTCCTCAGAAAATTGGGAATGGATCCACAATATGATCCAGCTATACCACCCGTGGGTATCTTTCCAAAGGGACTGAAGGCAGAGAATTAAAGTAATACATGCATATCCATGTTCAGAGCAGCAAAATTCACAATAGCCTAATTATGGAACCAACCTAGGTGTCTATCAACATATGAATGGATTACAAAATTGTGGGATATCCACACAATGGAATTCTACTCAGCAATAAGGAAGAACAAGATTATGTCATTTGCAAGAAAATTGTTGGGGTCTTAGCCCGGCCGGAAAGACCTCGCCTCTAGATGGTGCCTGGCAGAGTGCCAGGAGCGGCTGCAGGTGGTAACATCCTAGGGCTGCCCCACGCTAGAGCACATGCACCAACACGCCCGGCCGTGGCCTGCCCAGGTGAGAGCTGTATGCAGGCACCTCGTGACTCAGGCCCTGCGAGGCTTTAAGAGTCTCTGCCTCTCGCCAGCTGGAGGAGAAGGAAGGCAGGCGGTTGCTGTTATTGTTGTTGCTGGTGGAGGCGTAGGTTGTTGGGGGTCTGTTGGAGAGGTACTATTGCGAGGAACAGTTATGGAGAAGGAGAGTGGGGTGAGAGAAGCAGGGTTAAGAGAACGGTTATTATTACTGCTTGGGTAGCATCCTCGATCCCATAGAGAGAGACAGAGAGAGAGAGAGGTACAATAAAGAGAAGTTTGAACCAGCAACGTCCAGTCATCGTCTTTATTGGGGCCTCATGGTTGAGGGTTCAGCCTGGGGTCCCGATAAAAATGGAAGGACCTGGAGAATATTACGTTAAATGATGTTAGCCAGTCATAGAAAGTGAAGGGTCGTATGCTTTCTTTAATATGCAGAAGCTAGGGAGTAATCCATATACTAGAGGGACTCCAGATAATGGAAGAGAAACTTCAGTGGAGTCAGGGAGGTTGTCTAGGGGAAGGGAAGGGGGGAAAGGAAGGATCAATGAAGGAATCACTTCCATGAACATGATGAACATATGTGAGAATACCACTGTCAATCTTAATACCCTGTATAGAGAAGGGGGTGGGGGAGAATGTGGAGGGAGCCAGAGGAAAACCCACCAAGTTGCTGTGTGTATGTATGTCAATATCACTATGATTTACGTTATGATGTGAGACTATACTGCACTACTAAAAGTATATATATTAAAAAAGTGAATAGAGGCCCTAAAGCTATCCAGGGACACCTTGTTAAAGAAAACATAAGGAATAAGCAAAGGGAAACAAGCATGTATTAGTATCCTACTGCTCACATAACAAATTACCTCCAATTTAGTGGTGTCATAAGGGGTGTCTTCCTTCTGAAAGCTGTAGAGGAAAACCTGTTTTCTTGCCTTTTACAGCTTCTAAAGGCAACCTATGTTCCTTAGCTCATTGCTTTCTTCTTCCATCATCAAAGCCAGCAATGGCAAAGTTGAGTTCTTACATTGCAATATACTGACATCATCTTCTGCTTTCCTCTTCCACTTAAAAGGACCTTTGAATTATACTGGGCCCAACAAAATATGTTCAAGATAATATTCTTATTTTTAAAGTCAATAAATTAGCAACTTTAATTCTTCTTCCCATGTAACCTAATGTATTTTTAGTTTCCAGTGTTCAGGGCCTGGACATGTTTGGAAGGGAGAAAGCATTATCCTGCACACCAAAAAGCATGTGTCTAAAACACAGGAAGCACCAGTTTTATAGGGTTTCTATAGGACTACTTGGATTTACTTTCCAGGGAAGACAGTACCTGAGCTATAAAGAGAAATGTCTCTAAAAGTGCCACCACCTGGCCCACATTTTACCTCAAGAGCAGGTAACTCAACAAAAATCATTTAAAGTCACAGATATACTGATATAGCTTTGAAAATTTCGGAAGAGAATAAATTTTAATTGTTTTTGGTAATTACATGCCCCAAGGGTAAACTAAATTTTTTTGACAAGAAAGTAAACAAGGAATAAGTGAAAGGAAATAGAAAATGTATATAACCAAATTCTTGTGTGTGTGTGTGTGTGTGTGTGTGTGTGTGTGTGTGTTTGTGTGTGTGTGTTGCAATCCAGGGACATTTTACCTCCAAGCTACACCCCAAACCCTATTTCATTTTATTGTTTTTTTAAATATGGAAACAGGGTCTCACTAAATTGCTGAGTCTGACTTCAAACCTGCAATTCTCCTGTCTCAGCCTCCCAAGTACTGGGATTATAGGAGTGTGCCACCACGCACAGCTACAAATTCTCATCATTAAACTGTCGATGTTGCCTATTGTCAGCTGCAGTGGAGTGTAGACTAGATTGGAAGCTACCATCTGATACATATCAGATGAATCTTTGATTCAGCCCTAAACCTCCATCCTCATAAAAAATTCTTTTGCTATGAGAGGGAAAAATAATTCCGTCTTTTGCTTATTCCTATAGAGTGTTGGTGAAAATTTGGTCCCATATCATTAAGGCCGCTCTTTTATTAGCTTGGTAAAATTTTTTCCCTCAAAATGTTTGCTTGGATTCTCATTCTTGACTTTACATCCTGGGATTTCATAAATGTCCCACATGTAAAACTACATTACAGATAGGGCATTAATTCTAGCTCTCCAGCCTTCAATAAATGAGAAAGTTCACAAATTCTATCCCCCTAGAAAGCAAATAAAAAAATAGACAAGGGGGACTAAAAAACCACAAGGGAGAAAAGTAACTATACACCAATATTTTTCATGACTATAGACGCAAAAAATCCTTAATAAAACACAAGCAAATGGAATCCAAAAACACATAATTTTCAATGTTAAAATCAACTTGCATTCCTGCTAAATCCCAGTTGGCTATGCTATACAATTCAATTAATGTAATATACCATTTCAGTAGAATAAAAGACAAAAATTACATTGCCATCTCAATAGACATAGAAAGTTTTTTGAAAAAATATCCCAAACTATTACCTCATTCTATTGACTGAATGTGTCTCCCCAAAATGTATATGTTGAAATCTAATCCCCAATGTAAGGGATTTGGAATTGGAGACCTTAGGGGGTGATTAGGTTATAAAGGGAACACTCTTATGAATGGGAGTAGTTGTTTTCTAAAAGAGACCTCAGAGACTCTCTAGATCTTTCTATCAGGCAAGGTTTTTGGCAGAAGACAGACATCACTGAATCAGAAAATAGGTCCTTACCAGATGCCAAATCTGTGGACATCTGGGTCTTGGGGCTTTCTAGCCTCCAGAACTGCAAAAATTAAATTGCTGTTTTATATAAGCCATTCAACCCAAAATGTTCTGTTGCAGTGGCCCAAACAAACCAAGATATTTCCTATAATATACAAAATGTGACTCAAAATTTATCATGGGTCTAAATGTAAATAGTCAAACTAGAAAGCTTACAGGAGAAAACAGAAGAAAATCTTCAAGGCCTTGCATTAGTGAGAGTTTTGGGGCACCAAGATCATAACCCTGAAAAGAAAACAAAACTAATAAATTGGACCTGATCAAAATTTAATACTTTTGCATTTTATCAAAATGTTAAAATGTGACTCATTTTTTAAAATAAAAAGGCAAGTAAAATATTAGAAGAAAATATTTGTAAGTCATGTATTTGATAAAGAACATATGTCCAAAATACACAAACAACACAACTTATTAAGAAGAATAGTATCCCAGCCAGGCATGGGGTCACATGCCTATAATCCCACTACTCAAGAAGCTGAGACAAGAGAATCACAAATTTTTAGTCCAACCTAAGCAATTTAGCAAGGCTTTCAGCAATTTAGTGAGGCCCTGTTTCAAATAAAACATCAAATAGAACTGGGAGTGTAGCTCAGAGGTAGAACACCCCTAGGTCCAATCCCCAGTACCCCCCCACACACACACACACATCCCAATTAAAAGTTAAGCAAAAGATTTGAAGTCATATTGGCATAGGAGATGTATAAATGGTTAATTAAGAAGATAAAAAGATATTGGAAAATGCAACTTAAAACCAGAATTATATACCTTATATATCCATTAAACATGCTATAATTAAAACATAAACAATAGTATGTGTTGTTGAAGATATGGAAAATGAGAATCCTCATACATTATCAATAGGAATGAAAACTGGCACAACCTACTCGGAAGACATTTGATAGTTTGTTAAATACCTAAAGATAAACTTACTATGCAATGTACCGATTCAGTCCTACAAATCTGTAGAAGAAAAATGAAAGCATATGTATATACAAAGGCATTAAGGAAAAATACTCATAGCAGCATTATTCATAATAGTCCCAAACAGTAACAATTCAAATGTTCATAAAGTATTAAATGGATTAAATAAAATCATTTTCATATGCTGAAATATTATTTGGTAATAAAAAGGATAGCTCTAATGACACAGGCCACAGGTAGATGAATCCCAAAGAGGTCAGATGTAAGAAGCATAATTACTGTGTGATTCACTTATATGAAATGGATGTTCATATATGTTAAGAAAAAACAAAAAACAAATGTATAAAGGGAAAAGACAAGACTAGTGGTTGCCTAGACCTTTAGCATTTGATCAAAATTAAAATTAAAATTAAAGTTTGTAAGTTTTGTTCTTGTTTTTGTTTTTGGATGTGTATATTTGGTACTGGGATTGAGTCAAGGGCATTCTACTTCCAAGCCACACCTCCAGACCCATTTTACTTTTTATTTTGAAATAGGGTCTCACTAGGTTGCTTCACTAAGTGGCAGAGGCTGTCCTTGAACCTGCAACCCTCCTGTCGTTCTGGGATTAGAAGCATGCACCACCATGCCCAGCTAAAGTGTGTGTGTGTGTGTGTGTGTGTGTGCGCGCGTATGTGTTTTGTTTTAATAAAAAGGTGGAAACAGGGCAAAGATTAACTATAAATCAGCATGAGAAAAATTTTAGGGATATTGGAAATGTTCCAACACAAATGTGATAATGATTGCCTTGCTATATAAATTACCAAAAAATATTATTGGATTGCACACTTATAATGGGTGAATTTTATAGAATGTAAATTACATATTCATAAAGCTGTCACCAAAAAGTGACATCACATTAGAAGGGATCTAGTCACAAATTACTTGATAAGCAAGAGACCTACTCATTATAAAGCTATGGTTAAAATTTTAAAACACTAACCTAGCCAGGCATGGTGGTGCATGCCTGTAATCCCAGTACTTGGGAGGCTGAGACAGGAGAATTACAGGTTCTAGGCCAGGCTCAGCAATATAGTAAGGCCCTCAGTAACTTAATAAGACCCTATTTCAAAACAAAAAATATAATAGTGCTGTGGGTATAGCTCAGAGGTAGAACACCCCTGGTTCAATCCTTTGCACCAGAAAGACAAATAAATGAAAACATTAACCTGCTTTTTAGTATTTTCTTTTTTAAAAAATCTGGTTCCAATCAAGGAAATGGAGAGTTAAGTTAGTTTTCCTTACATACGAACATATCTTAAATGTGGAAGCAAAAAAAAAACAGTCAGCTCTCACATGACCCAAACTTGTTAGTCCATCTCTAAAAATGAGTCATGAAGGCAACTTTTTCCTTGCTTATGAAAATGTTTGAGGAAAAACTATGTGCTTGGTTTAGCATAATTGACCACAATAATTATAGTGCATGAGAATTTATGTTGTATTTATAAGACTGCTGGATTTGGTGGTAGCGGAGAGAGGGAGTCAAAGCTTGAAATGTTAAGTCTTTAATCCACAAAACGGCATACACTTTTTTTTAATGGTCCAAACTGGCAATTATGGGTTGCAGAAGTATTTGTGCTTGTTCAGATGTTCCATACCAAGAATTTGAAGATGTCCATTTTGTAAGTCCAGTAGTGAGGAAAAGTGTTAAATTGTCAAATCTGAAAGCTATATCTATTTTTGTGATTCACCACAGCTCTAGTAATGGGATAACAGACAGACTCATCTTTTAGGAGAGAACAAGTCTGTCCAGAGGTTATTTAGGAAGAGAGTTGGTTCAACCCCTTGAGGGGGAGGGGAGGAATAACTTGCCCCTCTTATTTGGACTCCAAAATAAATCATTATTGATGTCATAGAGTATATTCTGAACTATAGATTGGTCACCAATTTGATTTCAAACCAATAAAAATAGAAAAATGTTCTCACGTGTTCAAACAATACAATCATATCTTTTAATCTGCTACTACTCAAACTTTTAATTTTGCTATTTTGTCAAAACTAGTGAGGCACCAAAGGCATTATTATTTCAACCCAGATGAGAGTATAGGTTCAGGTATATCAAGGTAGTTATTCTGTTGGTCATCGTCTATACCATATCAACATTAAATAGAGCAATTTTCTAGTTGAAAAGCCTATATTTGAAACAAGAGCTTTTCAATTAAGTTTATTTCATAGGTTATTGTGGTAAAAGCAGGAAATTCCTAAATATAACTTCCTGTATGCTAAAACTGTTGTTGTTTTTTTTTCCTTAAACTGAGTAAAAGTGATAAATTGAATATTTAACTACACAACTAGGTTATCTGGTAACTGTGGCAATGTTTGAAAAAGAGAATTTTGCTCTGTTAATCAGTAGTGAGATTTGTAAAAGGATTAAAATCTCTTATCTCTGGTTCTTTTCTTCCAATCACAGCTGAGCAACTAAACAAGGCTAACTCACATTTTATAGGGCAAAATCACAAGCCCATGTGAACTTTTTCTGAATCCAAGTCCAGCTGCTATTCTCACCCTATCTGCAATCAAGTGACATCAGCTTCTATAGACTCTGGGAGGCTCAGACGACTCAGAACCAGCCACACCCCAAGCAGGAAGTGGATCATAAGCCCTTGGCTGAGCTGAGCTTTGCTTCACAAGGCTTAAACCGTGGTACCATCAACAAGTCTTCCATCAGGGATCACATCACATCAGACTGTGTGCCTTTTTTCCTTTTTTTTTTTTTTTTGCTTGCTGAGAGGTTGTCACTTCAACTCCTTGCCTCCCAGCACTTTTGAATTCTGGTAACAAGAATTATTTTGCATGCTTTCTTTGTGTTTGGGACTCTGAACTTTTCTAGCCTCTCAGAATCCTCCCTATATTACTTTCTGGATTCCCCATGCCTGGCCTTTCCCCAGAGACCCCCATCCTCACTACTATACCTGGTAGAAGAGGAACTATTGTTACTGCAACAAGAAGTTGGATTCTCTTACTGTACCATGACCCTCCAGAGAGTCAGCAGTAATTTGGCAACATGAGGCTTTTAATGTAGATTCACATACTCTTATCTCAATTTAGTAAACATTTGTCAAGAATCTCCTCCCTGCTAGGTATTCTACGAAAATTACCACCCATACCTAACTCCTCCAGTTCCCAACTACTTCCCACTCAAGATGTTTCTGCTTTTAAAGTAATGCTGAGGAAGAGTTGGTAAGAAGGAAAACAGCTGACCCTGTGAAGCATGAACCCAAAGTTTTCTCTGACTTACGAATTATAGTCAAGGGGACAACATCCTTTGAAGTTGTTTTCCTTTCCATGTTAGCAAGAGGCATTTCCTATTCTCCTCACAGGGGTTTTGTGGAAATTAACACCACTTTTGGAATACTTCAAAGGCAGTGTAAATGCGCAAAACACATCAGAGTCTCTCTCTTTCCATGGTGTTTATTCCCCTAGCATATATATCAGGAGAAACAGAATGTGAACTATATTTATAATTTCTAACTTTCTAGTGGTACTATTTAACAAAGTAAAAAGGAACAGGTAAAAAAATTAAACTTAAATTAATAACTTAATTAATCAAATCCAAAATATCATTTCAACCGTGTTTAAAATCCCACACGTATTTAACGCTTAATGCTTGTAGTGTATCTCAGTTCATTCATGCCCCATTTCAAGTGCTCAGTGGCCACAGGGTGACTACCACAATGGACTGCACAGGTGTAGTGAAAGCAATCCAGAACTAAGCCAGATGATTAAAATAATTCTTTTGAATTGTACAACTTTTATAATTCTCTGAACCTGGTCCAGTGGTCATGCTTTTAGAGCTTGCTTTGAGGCACGCAAGGTATTGACCTGAAAGAATGTTTTGGAATTGTCAAAGCCTGCATAGTTATACAATTGATAGATTTGGCCCAATGTCTTGCTTAGACTTTGTCCAAATGTGAAAGATTTTCCACTACAAGCACGCTGTGAAAATGTAAGGTGTCACAGTTAATTGGGTGAAGACTTTGATACTGGACTATTCTACTTTTTGAACAGAGCTCTCTCAAATCTACCAAAATGATTTATGACGACACCACCCTCAGAAAACAAGCTAACGAAGCTATTAAAGTTGGACTCCATTATTTGCATATCCTCTGACATGTTTGTCTGGCACTATGCCTTTGGCAGAGGTCAGAAGCACAACATGGAGCCTGAAGGACTGGTCTATAATCTTCTGATAATTAACTTTGCAGACATAAAGTTCCTGACCCTGGAAAGAGAAACTGCCCTCCATTGAGAAAGAGCATCTAGCCTTTTCCTGTGTGAGAATGTTTTGCTTCAATGTAAACAAACTGAAGAGAAGAGAAATGAGGTGCAAATATGCTCTCTTCAGAGTAAATAGCCAAACTGGTTAGGATATGATTTTACTGGAATGTGTTGTGAATTCCAGAGGCAGGCGCACACATGTCGGGGAACAGGGCGTCCTGATGGACATAGCCTGAAGTCCTGGTTGACTACCTTCACACAGTAAATTCCACAAATCCAACTGTGCACTTACATTTTTCATTATGTTTTTATACATTTATATATTTGTTTAATCTTTATTAAGGAAAATCAAAGCATACCAAGTATTTGTTTCATATAACAACTTGATTCTGATGACTATTTTTTTTTTTTTTTTTTTTTTTTTTTTGCGGTACTACCTCTGAGCTATACACCCAGTCCTGTTTTTATTGTTTATTTTGAAACAGGGTCTTACTAAGGTGAGGAAGGCCTCTAATTAACTGAGGCTGACCATGAACCCAGGTCCTCCGGTTTCAGCCTCCCAAGTACTGGAATTACAAGTGTGTGCCACCACGCCCGGCTATTCTGATGACTATTCAAACCAAACTTATTTGGTAGCATCCTTGAGCATTACATCACTTTTTTTCTATCTCTGATGCCTGCCTTGTTTTTGGTTTTTCTGTTTATAATTGAGAGATCCAACATTATGACTGAAGAAAAAAAACTTCCCTGAATGGAGTATCTTAGCACCTCTCTAATGGAGAATGGTTTATTAAGCCACTAAACATCTTGCCAAGTAAGAATATAACTCCTGATATTTCTCTTTGGAAGGGCCTCCGTTATTGTCACCCTTTGGGCTTCTTGCAGAGCTGGGACTGGATGAGGTGATGGAAGTACTTGGGAGCAAAATTTGAGGAGGCACCAAAACCCTTCATAATCCAAACAAATACAAATACACACATACACACACACATATACATATATTTAATGCAATATTTTTTTAGAAATCAAAATTAATACCAATATGGTGGCAGATGCCTATAATCCCAGAATCTCAGTACTTGGGAGACTGAGACAGGAGGATTGCAGGTTCAAGGCCAGCCTGAGCAACTTAGAAAAGCTCCTGGCAACTTAGTGAGACCCTGTTTCCAAATAAAAATAAAATAGGGCCAGAGGTGTAGCTTGGAGGTAAAATGCTCCTAGGTTCAAACCCAGGCAACAACAACACACACACACACACACATCAAAATGAAGGCAAAATAAAAGAACTATGATGAACAAAATAACAAAATGTTTTAAATATAGTCAGTGTCTGACCCTGCATTAGCACAATTCTTCCTCATTTGGTTCACTTTGATCCCAGCATCATGCAGCTACCTGCCTTGAAAGGAGGGCTGGGTGGGTTTCAGAGAAAGAGTGGTGCATGCTCTTTCTTCTTCAGAGTCTGCCAGTCTGCTCTGCTCCTCCACGCTGCCTTACCTGGGCAGGTTCCCTGAGGGAAAGCCTGCAGTTGGCCAGTGCTGCCAGTGTCTCTGAAGTATTAGCAAGGCCACCTTGCTGAGCCCACGCACTAGGCTCCCCAGCAGCAGTCGCAGTGATAAGGGTGCTCTGTTACTAACCAGCTGCTTGATGCTTGTGAGTTTATGTCTCTCTCTGTCTCAGTAGATTCTGAACTCAGGTAAGGGGGAAAGGAAAGCTGATTCTTCTAACACTCAAACACAGAATGGCAGAACTTCTGCACATCTTTCTAGTCACAATAGCAAATAGTCTAAGGTTATATAGATGGTGTCTTTGTTTTGTGCTGCTATAATAGTATACCTGAGACTGGGTAATTTTATTTTACTCTGTGTGTGTGTGTGTGTGTGTGTGTGTGTGTGTGTGTGTGTATGTGTGTTCCTGGAGATTGAACCCAAGGACATTCTACCTCTGAGCTACCCCCCAGCCTTTTATTTTATTTTTATTTTGAAATAGGGTTTCACTAAGTTATTACATGTGACCTCGAGCCTGCAATCCTTCAGTATCAACCTCCCAAATACTGAGACTATAGGTGAGTACCACCATGCCTAGCTGAGACTGGGTAATTTATAAAGAAAACAAATTTGTTTCTCACAATTCTGGAAGCTGGAAAGTCAAACATTGGGGGGCTGGCATCTGGTGAGAGCCTTTGTGCTACATTATTCCATGGTAGAAGGCAGAAGGACAAGACCAGGAACACATGGGCGCAATGAGAGAGAAACAGAGAAAGCCAGAAACCAAACTCGCAGCTTCAATCTCTTTTACAATTGGCACTAATGAACTTATAATGGTGTGATGAGTGGATTAATAATACGTAATACTGACCACAAGGCCCCACCTGCCAACACTGTTACATTGGGGATTAAGTTTCCAACACATGCTTTTTGCGGGACATATTCAAATTATAGTAGATAGTATATACCAGTCACTCTTTCTTACTTTTTCTTAGGATGATAGTGGCAAGGTCATTCAACTGTTTTATCATATCATATCACCTGAAACAAATTAAAAACATTCTTCAACTTATTTTATTTCCTTTTGGGTTTGCTTCTGCTTCACTCTGTAAATGGTACACAAAGGAAGAATTAGGCATATTTTAGTTAGACCCCAAAGAAAAGCTGATTTGTTTATAACACATTCTGTAGCAATATCCTTCCACATCAAGAAGTTTATCTGGTAGTAAATAGGATAGATCAGAACTTGTAGATTTATAATATTCTTGAAGTTAACAAAATTTCTTTATATGTTTACTTTGGTACAGTTTCCCCCTGTCTTCTTAACTTCCTTTGACTGGGTATTCATTCCCTGAGATTTGCTGTCTTAAAAGAAGGATCAAAGATGTTGTTCACTGGCAGCCAGGAAGTGGGTGTCACCCTCCTTCAAAGGTCAGCATAGGGCCATGGCCGGCACCATGGGAAGGGACCCCGTGCAAGGAAACAAGACCATGCATTTCTCCAAGGCCATGTGACAACCAAGAATCCTCCCGAGCTGGACAAGAAGAAATATTCCAGGAATGGCTTTGTGGTTGGCTGTATATTCCCACAAAGTCCTAAGGGATTTTTTAAGGAACCTGCCCAAACTCTATGTAAAAGCCATTGCTTGAGTCCTTTTTTTTTTTTTTTCCTTTTCTACATTAAGATTGATGTCAAATAAAGCAAAATTGGGCAGTTAGCAGCATTGCAAATGGAATGAACTGACATTTAACCAATTCATGATCAAAACTTTAATAATATGCATACAAAAAACTATTTTTAGTTTTTGGAAAAGAAGCAAGGACATTATCAGAAAACCCCAAGAAAAAGCCTCACTGACCTGCAGAGGTCTAGTAATAATTGACAGTGGTAATCTGTTCTATTTTTGTTTGTTTCACAATGGCCTTACTCTAGATCACATTTTTCTCTAGTTACTGCCTTAGTTTAGCTAGACTATTTTCCTTCCATTAAGAGAAAGAATTTTCCTACATGGATGGTACAACAAAGTTTAGATATCTGGAGCTAAAGTGTCAGCAGGAGCCAGTGTTCTGGACTGAAAGAGATAAATCACTTACCTGTTGCAAAATAGAGAAAGAGAGCAATTGAAAATTGGTTTTCTGTTTTCTTGAAGGAAGAAAATTGAGTTTTTCACATATCCATTTCCACTTATGAAAAAACCCAGACAAGTGACAATTCCCCAACATAGGAATTTCCTTCTTCATCTCCATTATAAAAACCAACTGGTTAAGTCCTGAGCTTCTGTTATGGCTTCTTTCTCTGAAAGAGTTTATTCCTAGTGTGTCTTTCTGCATTTTAAGGACTAGCCAGTATTCTAAACCAGTTTTCTTGCTTTTCTTCACCCTCTCCCTCATTAATGAGAATTATTCTAAAAAAATTATAGATTATTTGCAGCTTCAGAGAACAAGATTCAATATCAGGATAGGTTAGCCTGGTGTGGAAGTACATGCCTGTAATCCCAGTAGTTGGAAGGCTGAGACAGGATGATCACAGGTTTGCTGCCAACCTCAGCAACTTAATGAGTCTCTAGCAACTTAGTGAGATTCTATTAAAAATAAAAAATACAAAGGACTGGTGGTATAGCCCAGTAGTAGAGTGCCCCTGGGTTTAATCCACAGTATCAAAGGAAAAAAAGGGGCGCGGGGGGGGGAACCAGGGTAGATTAATTATAGTTAGCGTAAAAGTAAGGGATTGGATTTGAAATGCTGCTATTATAAACCATGAAATAATCAGGAAAAGCCACAGGTTTTTTTCTGTGAGTAATGATTTAGTGTGTTTGTTTGCTTGTGAACCCAAGCCATACTTCACAAAGGGGCTGGACAATCAAATAGCAATGAATTCTGGAAAGTTTATGGACAGGGGCAAAGAGAAGAGAAAGCATTCATAGGAATTAAAAGAAAATATGTAGTATAATCCTTTAGATCAAGAGTCAGAAATCCTTTCCTATAAAAATATAAATAGTAAATAGTGAAGGCTTGGTGGGCCACAAACAGTCTCTGCAGTAAATTTTCCTTTGATTTTCTTACAACACTTTAAAATGTAAAAGCCATTTTTCATTCTTGAACTGTACACAAACAAGACATGCCAGATTGGGCCAACAGACTATAGTTTGCCAACTTTTTCTTTAGATCATTTAAACACAGCCGTTAAAATCAACCCTTTGAAAAAAAGAAAAACAGAAATAAAGACACTGAATTGCTTAAAATTAGCTCCATCAGGTCAGGGTTCAAATAAGAGTAAATATGTTGTTAAAATATAAGCGGGGCATGGTGACACACACTTGTAGTCACCATGGAAGGCTCAGACAGGAGGATCACAGGTTCTCAGCCAGCCTCAGCTACTAAGTGAGGCTCTGTTTCAAAATAAAGAATAAAAAATAGGACTGGGGGTGCAGCTCAGAGGTAGAATGTCTCTGGGTTCAATCCCCAGTATCATAAAGAAAAAAATTATATTTATATATAAAATAAGGTGTCAACTCAAAAACTCAAAGGGATTTTTGTTTTCTTCCCCCATGCCAGAAAAAAATATTAAGCTTAAGAAAATAATTGTAGTGTCTAATTAAAATTGTGGAGCTTCGAATATTGGAGATCATTTTCTTCTTGAACTAAAATTTATAAAATAGATAATAAAAGACAATAGCTACCTAAAATAGCTTTAGATAATCAATTATAATTTCCCCATAAATACCAGGATATGGCTAATTCTTGGTTTGGTTATTTCAAAGAAGAGGAGGGAGAAGATGAAAAGAATATTACCACTAAATTAATGAGCATAAAGACTAGGGATTAGTACAGATAAGCTTTTAAAAAGCATAACTAGGAGCCGGGCGTGGTGGCGCACACTTATAATCCCAGCATTCGGGAGGCTGAGACCGGAGGATCCGGGTTCGCGGCCAGCCTCAGCTACCTAGTGAGGCACTCCGCAACTTAGTGAGACTCGGTTTCAAAATAAAGAAAAAAAAAATAGGGCTGGGGGTATAGCTCGGAGGTAGAATGCCCCTGAGTTCAATCCCCAGTACCACACAAAAAAAAAAAGCATAACTAGGGGTAAAACTTTATCTCTTTCTCATCATAAAAAGGTAATCAAACAAAGACTTTTTACTTCTTCAACACATATTTCCTAAAAGCTCAATAAAGCTGAGAGGAGTCTTGATGGTGAGAGGTATGGTGACCAGCCTTGGAGCACAGAGCTAACCAACCCTCTGTTGCTGCAATTTCCTTACACTACTTTAATGTTAAGGGAAATAGTTTTGTACTCTGCTTGCTTCGAACACCAAACTCCTTTAAAGTCTTTATCTGAATGTCGAGCTTTCACTTATAATAGATCCCCATCATTTTCTTATCAGAGAAGGAGTAATTAGTTAAGTATCTATGAGTAATATTGAACTTCACCATGGTGACTTATGTCTGTCTTAGTGCTTCATCTTCCCCTGACTACCCACCCAGAGTCACACTTCTCCCATATTGACTTGCAGGAAGCCAATTGAAAGGAGCTGAAGGCCTTCCCTTTCCACTGTGCCTCCTTGCCCAAGGTTTCCCTTCATGGACTCCCAGTTTTCTGTTGAGGGTTCCAACCAGGAGAGAGGGAGACCAGAATCCAGACCATAGGAACAAGGGTAATACAGCCAGGAATGACGGTGCATGCCTGTAATCCCAGTATTTGGGAGGCTAAGAGAGGAGGATAGCAGATTCAAGGCCATCCTCAGTCTCAGCAACTTAGCAAGACCCTGTTTCGAAATGAAAATAAAAAGGGGCTGGGGTAAAATTCAGAAGTATAATGTCCCTGGGTTCAGTCCCCAGTACCAAAAAAAAAAAATTAAAACAAAATTACATTAAATTAAAAATATTTCTGAGTATCTTATCAACAATGTACTGTTATATTACTTTATACTGAATAATAATCCCTCTCTTTAATAACCCCATCATTGATTATTATTATAATACCAGATAAAATAGTATATTATAAGAAGAGAATAAAATGAGTACTTCTAGCTCTCGGCTTCCTATGATCATTGGTGTCTGGTAGAAACTAATGTACACTTCATTCACTTGTACTTAATAGCACTTGCTCAGGTCCTGGGTAGCACCTCGAGATCTTGCCAGCTACCTTCTGTGCTTCCATTTGTTAATGTTCACCTGCTCCCCCTCATTAATATGCAAGCATGAAATGATTTCAGTTTATTTCCAAAGCCTTGTGTTGACATGAAGTCATCTTTTCCCCAGGTGTGTTTCTTTGGATAGACATTGGAACATTCTTTAGATCAACTGTGAAATGTCCTGTAGCAACAGAAACATCCCTAAGAAATTGAAATGTTTCATAGTCCTGGCAACAGAAACGAAAGGAAAATTTGCTTGGTAAAATGACAGTATGATCTTGAATCACTGTAATCTGCTATTTAATCCTCTGTCTCACCAAGGCCTTGCCATGGCATAGCTCATCATTCCCACCAATACTGGATAGCATATGACTTCTTGGACTCTGGTAGTAGAAAATGTTTGGCTATTATGCTTCATGCCATACTAGTTTTATCCTTATATTGAATTTTCAGACTTTGTTAGTTGCTCTCACCTAGTTGAGCAATCGTTTTTCTTCCTGTATAAGCATGATGAAGTTAATCTATTGCTCTATTGTGATCTTCCTAGATTTCTGTTTTAGTCTGTTTTTCTGGGACTGTGATCAAAATACCTGACAACAACTTAAAGAAAGAAAGGTTTTTATGGGCTCACGGTTTCAGAGTCACAGTCCATATTTGGCCAGCTCCAAGGCAGATATCCTGGTGGCATGGAACATAGCAGGACAGCAGCTCATTGATGGCGGCAGGAAAGCAGGGAAAGTGACAAGAAGTGTTCAAGAACAGATATTGTGCCCAAGGCCACACTACCAGTGACCTACCTCCTCCAACGCTGCCCAACTTACCACCTGGTGAATCCATTCAAATTATTAATCCTCCCATGGATTTATCCAGTCATAAGATTAGAGCCCTGGCTCAATTATTTCACCTCTGAATATTGCTGCATTGAGGAAATGCTTCCAATATGTGAGCCTTTGTAGTGGACACTCCAAACTTAAAGCATAATAAACACCTTCCTAACAAAAAATTCACTCTCCAAATACAAGAATGGGGCAAAAAGGCAATGTGAGCCACCTCCTTCTACATGTTTTATATATGTGAGCTCTCCTGTCAAAAGTTCAGGAAAGTCATGGATAAACTCTGATACACATAATTTCTAATATATAAATACTAAGCATATAAGCAAAGTTTGAACATGAGGATGTATGATCTTCATGTTTTAAGAGAAATAGTTTTACTTTCCCTTTTTAGGAGTATGAAAAACTGTTCTCAGATACATTCTTTCAATCTTTGATTAAGCGTCTATTCTCCTTGGTATGGTCATGAACAGTATTATTAAAATATCTAATTCTTTAGTTTCAGGCATAGTGCACACAATTATGTAACAGTTTGCAATCCAGCTACTTATTTGTTACTGAAAATGATAGTGCACAATTAGGATAACTATTTACCTAAATGAAGTAGAAGATTCTTATCACAATTTTTTTCTATTTATCAAAAAATAATGTTGTGGTATTGGTTTCCTTTTATCAGTAAATTTCTCCATTTTTATATTTCATTTTATATCACACTGGGAGAAATGCCCATCCCAACTCTTTAACCTCCATCCTCACTTTGCTCCTTTAAAACATTCCTTTGACACCATCCTTTTACCATTCCTTTATAACGTGGCCTTAGAGAGCATTCACATAAAGTCATACTTTTAAATGCCACATTAATGCTATGGCAGGGACTGTATCCCCTTAAAATTCACATGTTGAAACCCTAACACCCAATATTTCAGTATTTGACCTTGAAAGAAGTAACTAAATTAAATGGGTCTTAATACAAT
This sequence comes from Graphiurus murinus, assembly GCA_004027655.1. Classification (NCBI taxonomy): domain Eukaryota; kingdom Metazoa; phylum Chordata; class Mammalia; order Rodentia; family Gliridae; genus Graphiurus; species Graphiurus murinus. The sequence continues at coordinate 315,248 of PVLC010000074.1, forward strand.
GACTGATCCATATAGGAAGAGAATAGCACATGGGCCACACAGACAGAGGGATGACCCTGTAAGGATGCAGTCCAGCAGGTAACCATCTGTAAGCCAAGGAGAGATCTCAGAAGAAACCAAACTGCCAATGCCTTGCTCTTTGACCTCTAGCCTCCAGAACTGTGAGAAAATAAATTTCTGTTGTTTATGCCGCCCTGTCTATTGTGTTTTGTTATGGCAGCCCTGGCAAACTAATGTACTACATAAATTACATTTTCAATATGAAGAGACAGTTCAGGCCTGTGTACAACAGTCAGGGGATCCAAAAAGTAGAATTTTAAAAATAAAGATTCTAGTCAAGTAATTTACTTCCTACTGGTAAATTGCAACCATTACAAAATAAAGACATCAAGATCGTGTTGTGAGGATTAATGAGATCACATTGGTTAAGTGCTCCTTTGGAGATAAATTCCATAATTTTACCACCTGGGTGCATGATTAAAAAAAAAAAAGCCAGTTTTCTTTGATGCATGATGTATAAAGTCCACAACCAGCAACCTTCATTAATCTTTCTTTTATCTCCTTACTAACTAATGTTGCTAGCAGAAGGAAAATAGTGTATCAAGGCTAAACTTAAGGGAAAAGCAGGCAACTAAGAATGCAAATACAAAATTGATTCCTACCATTTTTACTTCATACCTTAACCTTCTAGTCAAATTTCATCTAATTTATTTTTAGTCTTTATAACAAGATTACATTGTATTCACATTCTATTCTACTAGATGAACATCTTTCTTTGAATTTCTGCATCTGCAAAATGCTATGATAAACTCTCTTCTACAAATGACAATCTAAGGAATTTAGACTCAGACTCCTTTTGAAAATAAGCAAAAAGACATGGGCAAAATATTTTAGATGATGATGATGATAGTAATAATAATAATAATTTTTTCAAAAGCATCAAAGAGATAAGATGCTGAGGAATTACTGAGGAAAACTTAATAGACAAGACCCCAGAGAAAGAAGGCCAGAACTAAAAGTCACTTTTGCTCTGAAGCTATCTACTGATTAAGAAAAAAAGCACAATTGTGTCAAAACTGGGCTTTAACTGGGAATTAAAGAATAAATGGCTCTAGAAGTGCCAAGCAAAGAACAGGGAAGATACTGCTCACATAAATGAAGATCCTCATGCAGAGGATGTAAAATGAATGCAAAATAACACTAAGTACATGTATGGAATACCTACTGCATGCTGTGTACTATTCTGTACATTGTGCAGATATCACTCTACTTTATGTCTCCAAAAGCATTGTTAGCATTTCATGGATAATAAGACTTAAAATGGCCATACACTGCCGGGTGTGGTGGCGCACGCTTGTAATCTCAGCATTCGGGAGGCTGAGACCGGAGGATCCGGGTTCGCGGCTAGCCTCAGCTACCTAGTGAGGCACTCCACAACTTAGTGAGACTCGGTTTCAAAATAAAGAATAAAAAAATAGGGTTTGGGGGTATAGCTCGGAGGTAGAACACCCCTGGGTTCAATCCCCAGGACCGCAAAAAAAAATGACCATACACTGAGGCTTTATGTAGTAAAGTTGGAATTTGAAATCAAGTCTGTAGGACCCCAAAGACTGTCTTCTCAACAATTACCCCAGACCACAATTCATTAGAGTAATAGTATGGAAGGTCTGGCAGGGAGAGTAAATGTGGGTCAAAGACAATCAACAAGTGGGAGCCAGGCATTATATGTGTTGTTTAGGAAGGAAATTAAATGTTAAAAGTTGTTTTTAGAGTTTTTATTTCTCTGTCTTGACATGGGAGAAAAAAAAAATAGAATTTGTTTATGACCACATTACTTAGACAAACATGAGATTGTGTGATCTTTTGCTTTTGGACAAATGGGGTAGCCATGAGATTTTAGAGCAATTTCTCTGGTCTAAAGAACACATGGAAGAAAAAAATAGAATTTGCTTATGACCAGGTTACTTGAACCAAATAGGAGATTCAATCTAGGATATGATGTTTTGCTTTCGGACTAAGAGGATGGCCATGAGACAACAGAGCAATGTATGAAGCTAAAAGCTGGTTAAAAGAAGAAAAGAAAAATGCATTGACGTTGACTAGACAAAAGTTGAAGAAAATCTCAGAGAGATGGAAGAAAAAATGTAACATTGGCAAGCAAACAATTGACAGAGCAAGTAATCTCTATGGGAAGAAAGGGAGTTTGTGTTTTATATACTCACTTTGAGGTGATAGCAGAAAATCCAAGGACAGCTTTATCATAAATGTTGAGCAATTCTTGAATAAGAGACCACAGTAGGATATCTGAGAAGCAGCAGAACAGGTGAAGCATCAGGGGGTGGGTAAGATAAATGTGAGTGTTTTATAAAGACTTAGGAGCTGCTTATAGGAAAGATACAGCAAAGGTGCAAAATGATAAATAACCAGAGAAATTCTCCCAACTGCCATTTTGCCTAAATTGTTCTTCACTCTGAACTTTTCCTTCAGTAGGCATGAACTGCTGGGCACATAAGTTATAGTCAGACCCACCACTACATCTTATTTTCTGCCTGTGTTTATTTGTTTAATTGTGTTTATGAGTCTATTTCTGCCCTATTTCTGTGCCATCTCAAATAATAAGGACAAGGACTGGAATATTTTTTTAACCTATACAGCATGGATTGGTATGATATATCTTTACAGCATATTATTCCAAGTTAAACATGATATTAAACCCAATTACATTGAAGATTAGATTCTATCATTAACCTTGCTAATCAAACAGACCTCACAGTTCTCTTTGCACAGTCTTTGTTACATTATTTGTGGGTAAAAGCTAAGCTGCTTAACAAATAAAAATAAAACTTCCAAATTCAGCACTCAACAACATGGAGCTTTATTTTTCATTCACATAATAGTACAAAAAAAAAGCAATTATGATCTGGTATGTCTAGAGGGTGGTCCTAACATCCTTAATTCAGAGCTCTCCTCTTAGACACAAGGTGGCCCCCCTTTCAGGGAGGAGAAAAGTGAATGGAAGCCAGGCATTGTGGCATACACCTATAATTCTAGTACTTGAGAGGCTGAGACAGGAGGGTCGCAGGTTCAATGCCAGCCTCAGCAACTTAGCAAGATCCTGTTGCAAAATAAAGAATAAAAGAAAAATAGGGCTAGGTGTCAAGCTCAGAAGTAGAGCACTCCTGAGTTCAATGCCCAGTAACACACACACACACACACACACACACACACACACACACACGAATGTAGGGCAGTTTCCTTTTAGTAAAATGAACACAAAATATACACATATCACTTCTGCTCATAGCACTTTGGTCATGACTTAGTTTCATGATGCAGGGCTAACTGAAAGTTACCTGGGAGATACGGCTTTTAGTTGGATGGTCTGTGACAAGCCAAAACAGAAGGGGAGCTGAGAGAACAAGGATCCATTACTAAAAAGAAAAAAACGAAGAATGGATCTGGGGAACACTTGGCAGATTCTGCCATATCTAAATTCAGCTCCCTTTCCTCATCATTCTGTTCTTTTCATTAATAAGATTTTCAGATGTCAAACTAATTTTTCAAGTAGCAAATTCATTTTATGCTGCTTTTTTCACATGTATCAGATTACTATTTAAAAGCATAGTGACTTTGTTTGAAATTAAGAAGTTGCCAGAATATACATCAGAGCCTGCTCTTTCTGCCCCCCCCCCCCCCCGGCCTTCCATACTCTATGGAAATGCCTTGATTCTGAGAAATCAAACTTGGAAACTACTCTTTTAGTGTTTCTTATCAAAAGAGAATATCTAATCCTTTCTAAGAAGTCAAATGCACACAGAGAAAACTGCCCTCTCCCATGTAAATGAAAAGTTCTCTTCTAATCCCGATTTACCCATGGAGTGAGGGAAGAACCATCATCCAATCCTGAAAAAACTCTGCCTGACATTGCAGAACACCCTGCCAAGTGTGAATTAATAATCACATTGATGCAAAAGGAGAGGAGGGACAATATTTCTGTAATTTCTGTATTTTTTTTCTCAAAAATATCACGTTGACAAATGAAAATCTGTTATAGCTCATTAGCTAATAAACTGTCTAGATTAGAAATACATGTAGAGGCAGAAATGAGCCCAAATTATGGCTGATACTCCTGAAAATAATTTTTCTTCTTTATTTCAAGACTAGAGAAGAAAAAAAAAGAAATCCCAATAGAAAAATTAATGGAACCACAAAAACAAAACAAAACCTAAGACATTAATTCTAGCCACTAATCTGTGGTCTAAATTACTGAAAACTAAAACACATAACTAGCATTTGGACTGCGTGGGGCCATGAGTCTGGTTATTTCAAGCCCTGTAAACTAATATCAGGCCTTTCTAATATCAGAGCTTTCTGATTTTCATCAACTAATTTTTGTGTATTGCTATACCCGGCTTTAATTTTATTCTAGATATGTTAGATAATAAAGTTAATCATTTTGATCACAGTTGCTTTTCAAACTATTCAGTGTGTGTGTGTGTGTGTGTGTGTGTGTGTGTGTGTGTGTGTGTGTGTAAGAACAGTGGCATTCTCTCTCACTTATTCACCTATTTCCTGATAAAAGGTTTTTTATCTTTTTCTTGAAGGAATCTTTTTCTTGAAATATCCATGTCTGGGACACAAATTGCTTTCCTTTTAGATTATCTGAGTGTGATAGTGAGTCATATTTATTTGTTTGTTAATAATATTCCTAGACTCTGTTACAAATGGACTGTGCCAGTGCTGAGGCAGAATGACCTTGTTACCTGGCTAACAAAATATTTGAGTTTTATCACAGAGTGACTTCTTATAGCCTAAGGGTGTTTGTTTATAGGTTACTAATAGTGTCTTTATAAAATTACTTGTTTCAGTTAGAAAACTTAAAATATTGGTGTGCTTTCAATGTATTTGGAGGAGTAAAAATTCTATGTACTTTATAAGAACCCTCTTATCTTTGTAGAAATAACTTTAAAGTCTACTAATGTTTTATTATTATTTACTGATTTTCTATTGAAAATTGAAGAAGACTAACATTTAAGGACCTGATTACAATTAAATGTATACTAGAGTATCTACTATGTAAATGTGTTTCAGTTTTAATTTGCTTGGGACTTCCTGCCAAAACTTATCCAAGAAAACATTAGGGCTTCAGATATTGCTTTACATGATTTCTATCAAACAATATTTAGATGAACAAAGTACTATTTTGCAAGTCTTGGTCCCTGGAGAGCTGTGAATAACCATTTGTATTCAAGAGAGAGAATCCATGGAAACAATTCTGCCTACAAGAATGCAGCATGATATTTTTCCAAAAATTCATATTCTAGGTGTCTGATCAAACCAGCAATTAAACTATCTAAGCATGACAGAGGTAAAATCAGATTAAAATCAAATTATGGCACCTAGTAAAATATTTTCCCAAATAAAAACAAAGAGAAAGCCAATAATCCTTTTTTAAAGATGTCAGATGTTTCGACTCATACAATCAATAGCATTTAGCTACTTCCATCTCATAGAGACAGTCTCTCCTAGTACATCCTATAGTCCTCATGGCAAACTTCCTTTAGCCTATGTCTTTCTTTCTCCAGTGTGTACATGGGTATGTGTATGCACACATACAGCATCTGTTTTGAAGTTTATCCCTTCATGAAGTTATAGCCTATCATTAGAGTAAAATACTCTAAACTCTAATAGAGCAGGGACAATGTCTTTCTTGTTCACCTCATATTCCCAGTTCTTGGCACAAAGCAGATGCTCAACAAATATCTTTTAATGTGCTGGATTAATAAACTGGTGCCAAGATTTTTACCTATAGACATTGTAGAAACCACTTTTGACAAGGTCACCAATCATCTGTGTTGCTAAATCCAGCTGTCAATTTTCACTCTTCATGTGTTTGGCTCACCCACCAATTTGACAAGGTTGGTCACTGTCTCTTCTTTGACAGAGTGTCTCCTACCTCATCAGTCACTCTTTTTCATCTCTTTTGCTAGTTTCTCTTCTCCCTGAGTATGAGTGTGAGAGAGCCTCAGAATTCAAGTGGTGTTCTTTTCTATGTTCTTCAATGGACCCTTCTCGGTAGCCTCAACAACATGCCTAAATTCCATACTATCCAACTACTAGCAATCACTTGAAGATCTAATTGTTATCTCAAACTTGACACGTCTAAAATTGGATACCTGTTCCCCCCATATACACATGACCTTCCGTTTACAAACATGTTCCTTCTACATTTGTCCTCTCATGTATGTATTTTAGTTTTTTAAATCATTTTCATGTATACTAGCTCATTTTATTTCTTTAATGTCTCTTGAACCTTAATAGAATATTTTCCTTTATTTTATTAGGCTAAGGTGGTCTCCCCTTACCTAAAGTTCTGCTTTCTGTAGTTTCAATTATAAAGAGTCAAAGGCTAGTCAGATATATTGAATGAAAATTTCATAAATAAAGTAAAAATCCTTAACTTTAAAGTAGAAATCCTTAACTTTAAAATTGCATGCCATTCTAAGTAGGATGCTAAGATATTGTGCCATCCCAGCAGGCTTGGATATTAGGTCCACAGAGGGAGACTGGCCCCAGAATATTTTGTAGAATGTCTGGTCCCTGTGTTTAATGGAGTAGGTCTGGACCCCAGGTTCTCTGCAAGCTAAGGCTGTGGGGACTATCATGGAGACTGTGACCTTCCTTTTATATTTGTTAAAAATGTATCACTTGGCACCTTTTAACCCACAGAATAATTTGCATTCTTAGTCTTTTATAGTTCTTTTTAAAAATTATATTTCCTACATAAAAAAAATTGCCAGCTGTGGTGGCATATGACTGTAATCCCAGTACTTGGGAGCCTGAGACAGGAGGATGGTGGGTTAGAGGCCAGCCTCAGCAGGTTAGTGAGACCCTCAGAATTTCAGTGAGATCCTGTTTCAAAATTAAAAATAAAAAGGGATGAGGGTGTAGCTTGGAGGTAGAATGTCCCTGGGTTCAATACACAGAACCACAAAGGAAAAAAAAATTTTGAACTCCACAAAAACAAATCTTGATTCAGTAAGATTTCAGGGTTCTAGGCTAGAATATTAGCAGTTATGAAACAATTTCCCACATGCTTACCCTGATGGACATCAGGAAAGGTTTTAGATAACCAGGCAAATTGTTTGTGTGAACAAAAGACATAACAACTCAGGTAACTTTTGAGTGCTTTCTAAGAGAAAATAGGATTGGTATCAGAGTATGACGGTAAAGGGACAGCAAGATGACAGAACAGAATATTTACTAAAGATCTCTGTCATCTGTGAATAACAAAAGCCCATAGAACTGGCTTACACCAACAGTCAATTAATTTATTGACTACATTAACTGACTTGATTAATCAGGACTATATTAATCCAGGAATTGTTCTGTAACCCACACAACTAGATCCATATTGCCTAGTAGTGACAGCAGACACATCAGTATATTTTCTTCATGTGGCTTTATCTCCCATAGTAATTTTAGTCTTGGGAAAGGTCTTCTCAGCTGCTGCCAGATCTGGCCACCAGGTGCAACAGACTACCTCCTGCCCCTGAGGATCATGGTGGAGAAAGTGGCTCATTTCCAACAATTCAAAACAAAGTGAACTGCCTGGCCCTCCCTGGCCTGGATGAGTCCCTGTTCCCCCTGAATTTATCTTCAAATGTCCTAGTTTGGGTCATACCCTGTTCCACAAGGCAGGGACTGGGACAAACCCCACTCAAAACCAGGTGACAGTAAAGAAAAACTAGCTTCAGAATGAAAATTCAATGACTTTGCAAAAGAAGGAAAAATGGTCTCTGGGTTGGCATTGTAAAATGCCCAGAATTCTGAGAAAAATTTAACAATATATTTAAAGTAAAATTATAGAAAACAAGATTGGAAAATTAGAATTAATTCTGATTATAGAGAGCTTTTTTTTAATTGAGCAAAGCATTTGATGAGGTCTCATGAGATGTGAGTTCTATTTCCTCATCTTCCCAGAATTGTGTATGCAAGCTTGCCAAGTCACTTAATATCTCTATAAATGTTTCCTCAACTCTAAAATTATGAATTATATGAAAGGAATCTCCATATTTCCCACCGATTGCCAGCTGACAATTCCAAGTGGGGCAAACTAGGAGCTGCAGCCAACTGATATCTGCCTATCACCGACATATTTGTATTCAAGAAGCAAAAGGGAAACACCTGCTCCCTTTTCCCTTGCCACTAGCCAGGGACATTTAGTGTCTATAGTACTGGAGAGCATTGTGGCAGATGTGAAAAGGAATCCCAGGCAGAGTATTTGGTTCTTGCCAGCGTTTTTCCCAAGCCTGGCTATGCTGCAGCATTACCTAAAGAGCTCATGAAATAGTCTTGGGACCCATATCTGTGGCATTGGATTGGGACCATGGATTTGTACTTTTATAATTACTTTTGTCCTTTGTAATTTTAGAATTCTCTTTGTCCTTAATTTATCCTAAACTCTCAAGTTTGGGAAGTGGCAATTCTTTTCCTTTTTTTTTTTTTAATTTTTTATTGGTGCATTGTAATCATACATCTTTGGCAATTTTCTTTTGGTCAATATTATTTAGTGTCAATCAAAAAATTTATGTGTTTATAACAGGAAAAAGTAAAGGCATGAGAAATACGGAGAAAGGGAAGATGCTAAGTTTTATTTTTTCATGCCAAGTTTGAGGTGCTTGTGGGACTTCTGGAGAAATGTCCCTTGGGCAAGGGCTGTGGATACAGATCTGAGGACCCTTCACAGTCAGGTGGCATTTGAAGAGGTGAAAGAGAATAAGATCTATCTGGAAAGTTGTCTTGTGAGAAAGGAGGTGGATTTAAAACAGAACTCTGAGGAAAGCCAAAATGTAAGGGAAGACAGACCACTCATAGAAGAGACTAAACTAGGACAGTTTGAGGGACAAGTAAGGACTGAAGAGTGTTTACCCAAAATAGGAGCAAGGAATTAATGAGTGACTTCACGGAGAGAAATTCCCAGTATCACAAAGGCAGTAGCCCACTTAGAATAGAAAATCATGAATTAGGGAAGACTTGAGGTGATGAGCAGAGAATATGGATAAGGATATGACCCTGAGAGAAAGACCAGAGAACAGATGCCATCAGAAAAGGAGGAGGCTCAGTCAAGGCAGTTTTACTCTACTGCTATAAGGTGGAAGAGTTTATCTGCTGAGAGAAAAGAGGCATTGAAATAAAAATTGAAAAATATAATGGGAGAAAGTAATCAATGCAGCAGGGCTTTCTAGAGGCACAAAATGGAATGGGCCAAATGAATATAGGAAAGGATTTGGCCTTAGAGAGAAGGCCACACCTTCTCCTGACGGGGGAAGGAAACGCACTGGGTGAACAAAAACACAAACGCATTTTGGGGTGAGGGACAGGAAGTTGAGGGCCTTCTTCCTGCGTCACCAGTCTTCTCTCTGAAATGGTCTGAGTCATCGTAGGAGGGGGGAGCATCCTGGAGGCCTCGCTGTTGCAATCTCTTCCTGAGGTGATAGGAGGAAGGTGAGGGCCTTGTGAGCAGAAGCTGATAATTAAAATGCACAAACCCAAGGTCAGGAGCTGCTGAGAGAACCTTGGAGTCAATTCTGAATGATACCTTTCTTGTCAGCCTGACTGCTGGGAGATGAGAGTCCACCAGGAAATTCCAAGGGACTTAGCTGGAGTGTGGCAAATCTGGGGGAACACACAAGGTGGAGGGAACAAGCAGAAACTGCTTCACTGACAGCTTGGGCCCTGGAGGATATCAGTGTTTCTAGCGGTTTCCAAAGAAGATCCCTAAGTTAACTAATTGTGGACAGAAAAAGGTTATTGAACAAATATATTTGTTACATCGCCCCACTTAGAGTCCAGCATTGAGGAAGACACATTTCATTTCAAGGGTAGGGCCCTCGCCAGGAGTGCAGGGCCACTTCATGAATACTTGGGGGTGACAATACCACTCCAGTGGGTATGGAAAACAGGACACAGGCCAAAGAAGATTATTCCTGAGGCTTGAGATCTGATGGAATTAGTGCTAGGTTTTGGACTTGCCTGGGACCTATCATACCTTCCTTCTTTCCTGTTTCTACATTTCAAAAAGGGAATGTCTATCCAGATGCCCACCCACCATTGCATTTTAGTAGCATGTAAGTTGCCTGGATTAACAGGTTCATATCTGGAGAGAAATTTTGTCTCTGGCTGAGTTGTTCCTCAGATATTACAATATTTGGTTGAGAAGATATTTACATGAGACTTTGGACTTTAGACTTTATTATTGGTGCTGGAATGAGAAGACTTTGGAGACTATGGAAATGGAATGAATGGAAGGAGTGTATTTTCATGCAAGAAGGACACAAATTTTAGGGGGCCAGGAATGGAATGTTATAGATTGAGTGATTGTGCCCCCCTCCAAAAAAATTCATGTTATATGCACTAATCCTCAGCATTCCTATTTTGGAGATAGGGCCTGTGAGAATGTGATAAAGGTTAAATGAAGTTGTGAGGGTGAAGCCCTAATCAGAGAGAGTTGATGTCTATATAAGAAAAAAAGACACCAGAGCTCACTCCCTCTTTCTCTGCCATGTGAGGACACAGTAAGAAGACAGCCATCCTGGGAAGAAAGCCCTCACCAGGAACCAAATCAGCCAGCACCTTGATCCTGGATTTCCCAGCCTTCAGATATTTAAAAAAATATTTTGGTTTGTTTATTAAAGCCACCCAGTCTCTGGTATTTTATGACAGCACAAGGAAGCTAAAACACCACTCTACAATGCTTTAACTTCAACGTCATGCTATCTGCCTAGAATCTTCTCTATATTCCTAGCTCTCACCCTTTCCTTTCTATGAAAAAAATGCTCTTCTATTTCATCTTTTGTGCTGCTTCCTTGAAACCTTCACCTATTCTGCACTTTTTTGTCTCCTTGTCTATACAGCCTGTATGATATGTATCATCTCTTCAAAAATAAAATGCTGGCATTATCAACCTTCTTGTTGTTCAAAATCAGGCACCCATCAAAATTCCAACCTTCAGTTCATCCAACCATTAATCATCTCCACTACTATATCTAGATTGCTAAAGTCACCCAAACACCACACCATGGTTTCCCATTACAACTGGGACTTGAGGGCTATTCCACCATCTTTCCATTTGACCCCAACCAATGACGTCTTGCACCTTGCATTACAATTTTTTCAAAATATTTCCTCTGTCCTTAAGTCACTAACCCCACCAACATTTTTCTTCCTCACAACAGAAATTTCCCTTCTAATTCACAAAGAAAATAAAGATTATTCAATCTCTTATTCCATGAAATAATACTTTCTTGCTCTCAATAAATCTATTATTTTATATCTCTCAATGAATAATTTCTTCTTCTAGACAAATCTTTTTATGTTATATGTGTATATATTATCTTGCCCTCAGGACTTTGCTATTCTTCTTTTTCATTCCTGTATCTTCAATTACTCACTTTCTACCAGCTCTTTTCTCTTAGCTTCTGAGCATGCTCAAGGGTGTACATAAAAGAAAGAAAGGAAAGGAGGAGGAGGAGGAGGGAAGGAAGGAAGGAAGAAAGGAAGGAAGGAAGGAAGGAAGGAAGGAAGGAAGGAAGGAAGGAAGGAAGGAAGGAAGGAGCCTCCTTTGACTACTTTCACTCTTACTCATCTAAGGTCTCATGTTTGTATCCATTTACATGCTACATGAAAAAGTAGTACATACTATCTCTAATTTCTTTACTTTCATACTTTGGTTAACTACAAATCAATCTCCACTGGAATGACTCAGGCAAATGATACCAATGACTTCCAGAGGATGTTTTAGTCCTTGCCTTTCTTGATTTCAGAATTTAACACTATTGACTATTTTCCAGGTTTCCTCTCTCCTGAATTCAAGAATCTTATACTTTTTTCTTTCTCTTCTATCTTTCTGACCATTCTGTTTCAGGTTCCATTAGGTCCTTTATTCCTCTCTTCCTGGCCATTCCTTAGGATCATGTCTTCAACTCTATTCTATCCTTACTGTACAGGTTTCCAACCCTAATTTCATATTCTGTGTTTTCATTTTCATTACCTCTGTGAACTTTTTAAATTATTGATATCTGATACCCATTTTTAGAGATTTTGAGTCAATTGATCTGATGTGAGTTCAAACATCAATAAAGTAAAATAAAATAAATCTCTCACTCATGATTCTAGTACATAGCCATGATTAAGAACTATTACTATATAGAGTTATCCTGTGCAGTCCTATTCATTTTCATAACTATGATTAATATTTATTGTCCACTTTAGCCATCATAAAAGGAGAATGAAAGTCACACTTAATCCAAAGTTGCACAGAGAACATATGTAGGCAAATAAAGTTCAAAATAATTTAAAGTCAATTTATTTTGTAAAACTTATTTATGGTGTTCAGGGATATATTTATCACTCATTTAAAAGGATAAA
>PVLC010000075.1:0-33422 GCA_004027655.1 Graphiurus murinus
GGCGCGCAGCGTGCTCTTCTCCTCCATGCCTTACCCCCTTCCCGCTTCCCGCTCCTTGCCTTCCCTTCCCCTTTCTCCCAGTTTCCCTTTACGTTCTTAAAATAAACCTGCCTATGTTGTTTCTGACTGGCACGTGTTAAAATTCTTTTTTCCACGAGCCAAGGACCTACGGATTTGGGGTTCACCGTACCCCATAACAAGGCCACACAACTTCATAGATGGTAGAGGGGAGGTCTGTTGGGGAGATGGTCAGCCCTGAGACCCCCCCCCCCACGTGCTCAGTTGGCTCCAATGAAACCCCAGAGGGAGACTTGGAAGCGTGAAGGTTTCAGAAGCAGGTGTGGGCCTCAGAGTGTCCAGAATCTGTGGCATCAGTGTAAATGTATGCTCTGTCATGGAGGAACCTGGAATGCCCTTATTACCTATTTTCTGTAATTCCTGGAACCCTCCTAAGGTAGAAAAACTGGCAACTAGAAAAGATGATGAAGTTTTTCAAGGTTACAAACCTGCTAGGTGTTTGGGCTTGAGTTCAAACCCACATGTGAGAGTCTGATGAGGTTTCTGTTTCCCTGTTAGCCCATCCCAGGGAAAAAAGCAAGAGGAAAAGACACAGAAATAGCACGTGGTATCCCATGTCCCAGGTTAGGATGAAAGAACTTTCAGTGTGATCAAGAGAGAGTTAATGCACACTACAGAGCATTCACTGTGTATGCATTTCCTTCTAGAGCAACACCCCAAGTCTGTCTTTTCCAAACTCCATTAGAACACATGATTGTGTGGTGCTGCTACAATTTAACCTCTAGGAAGCCTGTCATGTAAGCTTATGTGGCACACATATATACACATTCACACACATGCACACACATCACATATACATGCACATTCATACATACATGCACATAAACACATACACACATACACAGATACACAATACACACACATACACACATGCACACACACATACATGCACACATAGGCATACATATGTACACATAGGCTTACATACACATATACTCACATACCAAAAAAAAAAAGAGAGATAAATATGTGACTGCCAGAAAAATTGGGGAAGAAGTATTGCATGCCCACAGTGTGTGTGTGTGTGTGTGTGTGTGTGTGTGTGTGTGTGTGTGTATGAGTGTGTATATATATACCTGTATGTGCATGTGAGGCAGGGCTGGGGGTGGAAATGTCAACTTCTGGAGAAAAACACAGATGTTCCTCAATTTCAATAAGATTGTTACAGTTAGATACAGAATGTTGGCTAAAAAGCTCATCCATTAATGTTTGGAACTGATGTAGTTGACTCCTGAAGGTTGTAATCCCAGCAGTGAATACATTCATTGTATTGGGTTTACCTGAGTGGTACCTGGTAGGCCAGTAGGGTGTGACTGGAGGTGGGTCCCTGGGGGTGCTGCCTTGGGATTCTATATGGGTCCTCCTCCCTGCGATCTCTCTTTCTCTCTCTTGCTTCTGGCTTCCATGATGTGAGGAGCACAGCCCATGTGCTTTCCCTTTCTTGCCTCCCACCACCATGCTCTGAAATCCGCGGTCCCCAGCCTCACATGGACTGAACTTGAAACTGCAAGAAAATAAATCTTCTTTCCTCTAAATTACATGGTCAGGTATTTAGATTATAGCTGCAAGAATGCAAACTGGAATGTGGGTTATGTCCCAGTAGACCCACTGTAGGGTGAAAATGTAAGTCAGCAGTGCCTTGAAGACATGTAACCTGCTGAGCATCACAGCACAGTGCAGAATATCTGCTGCTTCCTGCTGGGATCTCCTGGCTGTAGCTCTCTGTGCTGTCCAGTCTCAAAGAAAGAATCATACTTCATATTTCCATTTGGGAAAAGATCAACATGCAGAACTGGAAGTGTGGTTTCTGCTACATGCACCACTGCTTTCCCACCATTGTAAAGCTGAAAATCACGAGGTGGACCATTGTTTTTCAGGACTATCTGTATTGGAGACCTCAGGAGAGTTCCTTGCCTCCTCCAACATCAGAGTGGACATGACATAGAGGAGAGTTGTGTGTCACCAAGCTCCAGCAGCCTCTCAAGTCCCATCCAGCCCCACTCTGTCCAGGGTCGAGCCAACGGTGCTCCCCTTTGGGAGGAATGGCTTCCACCACAGGGTGCTGTGGAGGGGCACAGCATGAGCATGATTCTCCCCTCCCTGTGGCTGCTCCTGAAAAGCTGAAGTTAGAAACAGAAACTCTGGGAGCATCAACTCATCTACAGGAAGTTCCAAAAGATTGTTCAGAGTGAGCAGAGATGATTTGTTTCCCTTCTGCGGCGGCGGACCCTTCCAAAAGCTCCCTCCTGCTTATGCATAAGCAGCACTAGATGGTGCTGATTCTGATGTGTATGGGATGGGGAGTCCACTGGGCATCTTTTACTGGGAGAGGTGATTACAGGATATGAAAGAAGAGGAGGAACCAGAGAGAGTTGACTCCCTGATGCTCCTTGTCCTGGTGGGCTCCATGGAACTGGAACAGGGGTTAAAGAAACAGAAGAACCCATTTGATGCTGTCTAAGAAACTTTGGGAATTTATGGACTTTCCTCTTTAGGGCTTTCTTTCAGCACTTCCATCCCTCAGGGATGTCAGCTTCTCTGATTGCAGAGTTATTGCTCGGGGGAAAAGGAAGTATGAGCAATCTTCCTTCAGCCAAAGGCAGGCAGGATGACAGTCCATTGTGTTTATGGGTAAACACAGGGCATTTGGCAAGGACTGGGTGTGCATGGGCGCCACCAGCAGTCCTTCCCAATCTGTGCTCCTTCCCAGGAAGGCTGGCTATGCCTGTTGCTGGAGAAAGGCTGTCCCTCCCACCCATGATAGCTTCTCCCTCCTTCCATGTCAGTGTGAAAATGTTAGACCTGAAGTTAGACTCAAACTACCATGATGCCCCTGTTTAAAAAGCAAGTCAGTGCAGGAAGAAGTTGTTGTAAACACTGTGTCCAGCTGAGCTTCCATTCTTTCCAGATGCCCATGCAACTTGGCAGAGGCCCCATGGGAGCTTTTTTGGTATTGACCAATGGTGAAGCCTCAGGCTTCCCTCAGTTCGGTGTATCCTGAAGGCATTGTGTGTGCCTAGTGCAGAGTGGCCTGAACGGGGGTTCTCACCTGAGTCCAGCCTTCATTTCTCAGAATCTCACCTACAAAAAGAGGGAGCTGGTCAGGTAGTCTCTGAACCATTATTGGGTCCTGGTCTTCAGGCAATGTGCATCCTGCTGCACAATATACACAGGCTTCAGGCTGGATCTGTCTACAGACAAAGCTCTATCCAGATAGTTCCCAAGTGGCAGATCTGGCCCTGGCTACTCAGAGCTCCATAGTCTGGTGCTTAGAGTTTCATGTGACATATTCTGTGATATATCATGGCACATGGTTCATTTGACCATTTACTAAATGTGCTTGGCATCTGTCCCATGGCAGTCTGTAGGCTGCACCTGCTGGTGGGGCAATGAATAAGGAAAATCCCTTCCCTTGAAGGGCTCACACATCCCAGGGGAACATTGACATGTACCTGAATAATAGAGCACAAGGAGAACAGGATTTTAGCACAGACGAAGTCTGGAGGCTGAGTGTGCTAGGCATCATGCTGAGCAGAGAGTACATCCATGTCACTGGAATGCTGGGAGTGTGCCAACTTCTGGAAAAGTTATATTTGGTCTATATCATAAATGGAAGTTATATTTGGTCTAGATTTTTGCTTATAGAAGGAAGTTTGGTGCCCAGAGAGGGTGAGTCCTTTGTCCAACATCAGATTGGGTTTTGGTTCAACCTAAACTCAAACCCAGTTCAGTGGCCCTCTCCCCTCTTCCACCTTGACATGTGACCTGCACCTTTTGATGTGGTCTTTCTACATTCAAGTTCCATCAAGGAAGACATTGGTCACAGGAAACTACACACTATTCTCCTGGAGGATGACAGGTATTCCTCACAGTTCCTAGGAAGGAACATGAATGTGTTCCCTGCACTGCCAGCACTATTTAACACATCGTCATCCCTAAGAACAGGTGCACAATAAGATGCAGGGCAGAAGGTGGTCATATCCCACTGAGACTAGAGCTCAGCTGCTGCCTCAGCCCCTCTAGTTAAATAGTCAACTATCTTCCACTTCCTAAGATGCTCTGATCACCTGCCTCAGGGCCTGGCAGTCCATCACTGCCCACACTCAGCCATGACCATGATGATTTCATTACCATGGCCACTCTGATCTCTTCCTCTGCACCCTGCTGCCACTTTTATATGAGCATCAGAATTTGGAGGGGCCTGTATATCAAATTAAAGAGGATGGGTTTTGCATGTGGAACATAAGATTAGACTTTTAGAAACATATAAGGGACAATATGAGAAGGACCAGTGGAGACTGAGAGGAAGTAGAAGTAAATTCAGAGGCCACTGCCATCAGCACAGAAGAAAGACCAGAAGGATTGCTGCGGTGGGTTCCAATGCTTGACACCAAGTGGGTCAGGTTTTAATACCGTCCTTCCTATGTATGGAAATATTATTTTGAGCAATAATAATATTATAGGTTGTCTTAGTCAACATCCTCACTGCTATAATCCAAAACCTGACCACACAACTTATAGGAAAGAAAACTTATTTGCCCATAGGTTTTTGGAGATTCTGGGTTCAGCCCATGTGAGGCCAGGGTCTGAAGCTCAGGACATGGTGACAGGAAGCAGAGAGAGGGAGAGTACAAGACTCTGCCTTCACATTGTGGAGGCTGAAAGCAAAAGAGAGAGCAGGGAGAGGAAAAGATCTTATAAAATCCTCAAGACCACATCCTCAGGTACCCCTCCTTAACAAACAAGTCTTGCTTCCAACATTGCTACCTTGTTTCTGTGAGGGCTAGAGGGACATTCTAAATCCAATCTGTCATACTCCACCCCTGGCCCCCTAGACTTCATGGCCACCTCACAATGCAAATGCATTTATTCCATCTCCAAGAGTTCCCATAGTCTTAACAGCATCACTCAAAAGTGTGAAGTCTCCTCTAAGATTCAAAGTAAACTCTTGAGCCCTTGTAAAAGAAAATGAAAATCAAAAGAAAAAGCAAGTTACATGCATCCAATGTACAATGGCAAAGAGAAAACATTTGCATTCCAACAGGGAGGACCATAGAAATAAAGAATGGGGCCAAATCCAGCAGAGCAAGCATTTAATCCTGTGGCTCCATTTTTGGCATCCAGGACACATAGCGGTGAGATGTGATCTCCAAGAGCTTTTGGCAGCCCTGCCCGTGTGGCCTGGCTGATTGCAAACGGTGGTTTACTGCCTTCTCCAGCCTGGCTCCATGGCTTGCAGCTTACAGCCTTTCCTCGTGGTCTTTCCACATTTCTGGCCTTTCTAAGTCTTGAGATTTTTTTCTTGCAACCTTGGCATCACACTTCACAAATTGCCCCATTTGAGCCTGATTGCAAGGATTCCAACTCTGCTACACATTGCCTGGCTTCCCAGGCTTTCCTCTGAGATTTTAGGGGAAGCCTTGTGACCTCTGTTTTTCAGCAAATCCAGCATTATGTAATTACTGAAATTGACTGTCAGCAGGAAAGATAGTCACCCCCCCCCTTTTGTTTGCAGTACTGGGGATTGAACCCAGGGGCATTCTACCTTCAAGCTACATCCCTAGTCCTATTTTTTACTCTTTATTTTGAAACAGGATCTCGCTAAATTGCAGAGAGCCTCACTAAGTAGCTGAGGCTGGCCTCGAACTCTGATCCTCTGGTATCAGCCTCCCAAGTACTGGGATTACAAGCATGTGCCACAACACCTGGCTCCCAGTCGCACCCTTTTAAATCACAGACACTGGGCCCTCATTTCCTTGGTTCGGCACTTGGGCTTGAATTCTATGACCACATTCTTTTCTTTGCTACTGTGCAAAGCATTTGACCTCCCTCAGCCATCTTACTTCCATTCAGTACACTATCTCTCTGAGCTCCAGTTTTACACATGCCTTTGTGGAGAAACTGCAAATCTATAAAATCTGCTTAGCTTTCCATTCCCAAAATTCAGTGTACAATTTGCTGAATGCAGACATCAATATCCACAATTCAGTTTGGATATTTTGCTGTCTTGAGATTTCCTCTGTCAGTTTAATCAGTTCATCATCTTTAAATTCAGCCTAGCACAAAGTTTCAGGACATGGACAAAATGCCAATAAATTCTTTGCCAAAATGTAACATGTGTGGTCTCTACTCCGTTTTCCTATGATATGCTCTTTGGCCTCCAAAATCTCCTGAGCATAGTCTCCATCATCCACCTTTCTATCTACCTACTGGCCCTTCCAATTTCCCCTCACCAACCAGTCCCAAAGACTCACAAAATGCATGGGCAGACTTAGAAATAGCCATGACCCCATTTCTCCGACACCAATTTCTGTCTCAATCAACATTCTCACTGCTATAATCCAAAAGACCCAACCACACAACTTAGAGGAAGAAAGATTTATTTGTTCACAGTATTTTTGGAGATTATGGGTTCAGTCCATGTGAGCCAGGGTCTGAAGCTCAGGGCATGGTGACAGGAAGCAGAGAGATGGAGAGCACAATGCTCACATTGTGGAGACAGGAAACAAGAGAAAGAGCAGGCAGAGGAAAGGACCTTATAAAATCTCCAAGGCCACATCCCCAGGGACCCCTCCTTAGCAATCAAGCTCCTCATCTTCCAACATTGCTACCTTGTTTCTGTGAGGGCTAGGGGGGTATTCTAAATCCAAACCATTACATAGGCAAAAAATCATGATTTTTCTTGACTTATTCTTTAGTCTTCAATGAACAATTTAAAAATAAACACACAAGTAACAATAGCAAAATTATGAAACTAACTTAGATATCTGTCAACAGATGAATGGAAAGAGAAAATGTGGCACACACACACACACACACACACACACACACACACAATGGAATTTTACTGATCCATGAAGAAGAACAAAGTTATGCCATTTGCAGAAAAATGGCTGGAACTAGAAAATATTATGCTAAGTGAAATCAGCCAATCTCAGAAAGATAAGGGTCATATGTTTTTGCTCATATGTGAAGTTAGAGAGAAATAGGAAACAAAAGATACTTCAGATAAATGAGAAGAGTGACCAATAGAATAGTGGAAGTGGATTGGGGTAGGAAAGTTGGGAATGGGAAAAGGAAATTTGATGAAGGATACAGTTCAAATAATGCTGTATAATGTCCATATATGAAGATATCACTACCAATCTCACTAACATGTACAGGAGGGAGGAGAAGGTAATGGGGTAGGATGTGGAGGGAATCATATCAGGTGTTCTGTGCATGTATGTTTGTGTTACTTTGAATATCACTATGATGCACAATTACAATGCACCAATAAGATTTTTAAATAGTATGTTTTCATTTAAGCATATTCTTCAAAGCCAATATAATATCTTATGAATGAACTAAAATTGGAATTTACCATTTAAAAATAGTAGGCCTATAGCTGGGCATGGTGGCTCACACTTGTGATCCCAGCATTTGGGAGGCTGAGATCGGAGGATCCAGGTTCACGGCCAACCTCAGCTACCTAGCGAGGCACTCTGCAACTTAGTGAAACCTGGTTTCAAAATAAGGAATAAAAAATAGGGGTGGGGGTATAGCTCAAAGGTAGAACGCCCCTGAGTTCAATCCCCAGTACTGCAAAAAAAAAAAAAAAAAAAAAGTCTCATACTTCCTACTTTTGTTTCATTGTACATATTCCAAGTGAGACATAAAAAAACTCAGATGATGAAAACTAAGTCCCTCAAGTTCTGTTTCCTCAGGTGCAAGACCATGGGGCAGTTTGCTTGTGTTTTGAACCTATCTGAACTTAAAGGACAGGTTCCCAACTACTGGAGATACAAAACACACCTGAAGAAAACTCAGATTATTCCAAATTGTTAAAAACCTACTCTTGAAATAGTAGACCCATGTGGCCAAGATAAGGTGGGTCAGAGGTCAATTATGGAACTGGAAGCTGCCAATTAATTTACATGTAAAATGAAATGATTGATAAAATGTATGTAAGAAAATTTATGTTTTGAAACTGACAAGTACACTATCAAAATCAACAGTAACCATAGCAATCATTTAGAATTGGAAGGAAGTAGACCTAGCCCTTGTTGAGTACTGGCTACTTGCCAATCTCTGCCTACCAGTGTGCACCTGCCTCAAGTATAATCCAAAGTTCTCTGCTGATCTGCAGGTGGCCAGCTGGGAGGCCAGGGGCAAATATAGTGCCCAAGGGGAGGGCAGAATTGTTGAGTGTGTAAAGCCTGTGTACAACCTCAAGGATGTATGAGCCAGCATGAGCTCCCAGCTGGAGCTCAGAGATACAGGTCAGGATCAAACAACCAGCAGTGCAGGCAAGGGTGGTCCAGGGGGAGAAACGAGGCCAGGGATAAGAGCTAATGACTCTTCATTTTTTTTTTCTCACCAGCTGCTTCCAATCTCAGAACTCTTCCATCCATAAAGATCTGAAGACAAATTATATAAGATTTGAATTATCCCTCCACTCCAGTGAAAAATCCATCAATATTTAATCTTTAAAGAGAAAGCCTCAAAAGCATAATTTAGAAATTCATCTTTACAAAGAAGAGATTTGGGATACTGCCATCTAGAGCAAGGAAAGTCTCCAGCAGAGAGTATGGGAACCTTTCTATTCACACACCTACATGGAAATGCTGATCTCTGCTTTGCTATCAACTAACATGCTGTTCCAAGCCTCG
Source organism: Graphiurus murinus (assembly GCA_004027655.1). Classification (NCBI taxonomy): domain Eukaryota; kingdom Metazoa; phylum Chordata; class Mammalia; order Rodentia; family Gliridae; genus Graphiurus; species Graphiurus murinus. The sequence goes on from PVLC010000075.1 coordinate 8,730, forward strand.
TGGCTCTCCAAACTTCCCAGTTCCTCTATCTGGCCCATGTAATTTCACCCTTTCCTTAACATTCACCACCAATTTACAGGTGCCTCTATCTTGATTTTGATGCTCCTAATCTTGCCACTATCACACATTACTGCCTAGTTTTGTTCTTTTTAGTCTTTCTACTTCTTCTTAAGGGCAGTAATCTGATCTTTGAGTCTCTGATACATTGTGTCATATTTAGTTTATAGTAGTTGTTCAATGAATGCTTTTGAATACCTGGATGAATGAACAGTGGCCATTTATTTGTTGAAAGATGCTATCAGGTGTGGTGGCACACACCTGTAATCTCAGTGCTTGGGAGGCCGAGACAGGAGGATTGCAGGTTCAAGACCAGCTTTAACAACTTAGCAAGACTGTCAGCAACCTAGTGATACCATGTTTCAAAACAAAAATTAAAGTGGACTGGGAGTGTAGCTCATAGGTAGAATGCCCCTGTGTTTAGTCCACAGTACAAAAAAAAAGGAAGGAAGAAAGGAAGGAAGGAAGGAAGGAAGGAAGGAAGGAAGGAAGGAAGGAAGGAAGGAAGGAAGGGATGCTGGACATGTTAGTGCACACCTGTAATCCCAGGACTTGGAATGCTGAGGCAGGAGGATTGAAGGCTCAAGACCAGTCTCAACAACTTAGCAAGACCCTCTGCAACTTAGTGACACCATTTCAAAATTTAAAAAGAGTCTGGGGCTAGAGGTCAGAGATAGAACACCCTTGGGTTCAATCCCCAGTACCAAAAAAGAAAACAACAACAAAAAGATGTGGAGAGCTTGGAATAAGTTCTTAAACATGATTTAATCATTATGAGTTCTATCCTTGCTTCTGCCAGGAACTAGGCATTTGACCCGGAACCTTGAACATGATTTCTCTCTACTCCTACATAAGCATCCTCAGATGTAGAATGAGGTAATTGGTCTAGGTGGTATCTGAGTCCTAAAGAGCATGCGATTCCGATTCTTTGTCAAAGGATGTCAACTCTGCTTATCCACAGAATGTATTACAGCTTATCCTATGAGAAAAAATAACTTGACTTTCCTACCTGCATCTTTGAAATGTTTTTCTTCATGAATTGGGACAATAGAACATCTGCTCAGAGTACATCAGGCTTAGGTGAGGATCAGCTATGTATGTGTCTCAGCCACTTGTGACTTGATCGTCCTCAGCTATTGGACTTTTATTCTGCAGCCTGGTTTGTTCCTCTAGTTACAGCATAGCAGCTATATTGTGGGCACATTCAATAGCATTGGTAGGATATAGAATCCTTTTGCAGATCATCAACTCTAACATCCTGGCTCATGTCTTGAAGGGAAAAAATGAACTCTGTTAAATCCAAGCCGTGGAAGCATGGTCTGCCATGCTTCAGAGCACAAAAGAAGACTGTGAGAGCCAGACCAACTCTCTTTGGCCCTCTGCCCTAGAGTTTCAGATTATATAGGCCAAAGCCCAGGGATGAGGAGCATGGCTCCACTCCCAGAGTGGCCTGGCTGCATCCACAATGGTGGTGAGCTACCCTTTACTTTGCCTTTTGCTCCTGGAGAGGTTCATAAACCCCCTGACATTAAGATTTCTAGGAGGACAGCAATAAATCTCATATCTTGCCTTGTTCAGTTTCTATTTATCAATTGTTGATATATAAATCTTGCTTTTGAATCTCATGATGCAATGGTGAACAGATTGACTTTAAAGCTTTAGAACAGTGGTTCTCACACTTGGTAGAAATCACCTGGGGACCTTTTATATACCCCAATGCCCATGCTACCACTGAGACCACTCAAGTCAGCAACAATCTTGTAGCTGTTTGGTTAAATTGCCCCCTTTTGGATTGGATTATTTTTTAGTGTTAAGTTTTTTACATCGTTTATATACCTTAATATTAGTCCTCTATCAGAGGGATAGTTAGCAAAGAATTTCTCCCATTTTGTAAGTTCTCTCTTCAGACTCTCAACTGTTTCCTTTGCTGTGCAGAAGCTTTTCAATGTGACTTCATGCCATTTATTGATCTCAGATGTGTTTCCTGAGCCCTCTTTTAGTAATTGCAAAGTTTCTGGTTTTATTTCTAGGTCTTTGCTCCATCTTGAGTTGACTTGTGCAGGGTAAGAGACTCATTCTTCTACATATGGAATTCAATACATAAGGCTTGCTTTTAGATCTAATGATACAACGGTAAACAGATAGACTTGAAAGCTTTAGAGCAGTGGATATCCAGTTTTTCAGCACCACTTGTTGAAAAGGCTATTCTCCAATGCATGCTTTTGGCTCCTTTGTCAAAAATCAACTGGCTATAAGTGAGAGGATTTGTTTCTGTGTCTTCTATCCTGTTCCATTGATCTTTGTGTCTGTTTTTGTGCCAATACCATGCTGTTTTTGTTATCGTACCTCTGTAGTATCATTTGAAATCAGGTATCATGATGCCTCCTGTATGGTTTGAGATCAGCCAGACTCAGAAAGTCAAGGGCTATACATTTTTACTCATATGTGAACACATACAGGAAACATAAAGGACTTCAGAGAAACCAGTAGAATTGTGGCCAGGAAGGAAGAAGAGAAGTTAGGAGGGGAAAAAGAGGATTGAAGTTAAAGTAATGCTACAGCAATATATGAAGATATCACTATCAATCTCAGCAACACGTATGAGGAAGGAGGAAGAAGAAGTGAATAGAATGGAGAAGGAAATATACCAAGTGCTGTATGCATGTACTTTTGTATCACTTTGAGTCTCACTGTGATGTATAATTACAATGCACTAAAATTGTTTTTTTTTTAAACCTGCTGGCAGCCAAGGCATCAGTCTTTTTAAAGTTCTCCTCGTGATTCCTATGTGTGGCCAAGTTTGAGACGGGATGGCTGGCTTTAGAATCTATAATCTGGAGGGGAGTCAGAGAGTGAGATAAAATAAGAAAGTACTATTGCTGAAATGCAGGGTGGGCTGGTAGCATGTGGTGGTATATCCAGTTAGATATATGTTCTCCGAGAAATGGACAATCTGAGATCTGATAGATAAAATGGAGCTACAGAGATGAAAGCTCATGGCTCAGAAGTGAGGAACAAGTTTAGGAATAAATATGTTCAGGGTAATGAAAATGTCACTGGTACTTTGGTGCAAAGAAAGGTGGTACAACCAATTAATTTGGAGAAAAATAGGTGGAAGGGAAAGTTTGGGGAGGAAGATGAGTCCTGCTATGAACATCTCAAACTTAAAATGTGTGTTTAGATGGAAATATCCAGTAAGCCACTTAAAGCAATTTATTCTAAGACAGGAGAGAGCAGATGAGAAGAAGAGATTGCAGAGGTGGAAATAGGTCCTAGCAGAGGACCCCCAAGGGGCTTTGGTCACCCACATGACACCCAAACTCCTTTCTTCATTGACTGGAGTTTTCATAGTTCATGACCACGTTCTTATGGGAGGAACTCAAATCACAGCCAAAGGCCAAATTTTGATATTATTGCAGATTCATTTTTCTTGTTAGTGGTTATTTAAAAATAATTTCACTGGTACATTTTAAAGTTAAATATTTTATTTTGAGAGGACTGAATATTCATAGGAAAGTGTAAGAAATAATACAGAAAAATGTGGAAGGAAATACAACAAGCAAGGTGTGTATGTATCCTTGTATTACTTTGAATTTCACTATGATGTATAATTATAATGCACCAATAAAAGTATTAAAAAAAGAAAAATACAATATATTCTTCTGCCAATATCCCCTAATGGTAACATCTTGAAAAACCATAGCAAAATTAAGATAATGACAAAATGCATCAATCTGATTCAGATTTCTGAGCTTTCCATGTGTGTTTTTAGTTCTATGCAATTTTATCACAAGTGTAATTTTCTGTATCTACCATGATAGTCAAGATACAAAACAGTGTGATGAGCAAGAGGGTCTCTTAAATTATCCCCTGATAACCATACTCTCTCCCTGCTATCACCAGCACTAACTGATCTGAGTACCTGGCAACAAATCACACAGCACATCTTTCTTGATTGGCTTTTGTTTCACTCATCCTGATTCACTGGAGATTCAGCCCACATGTTAAATGTTTCAACCTTTCTTTCATTTCCACTGTAGAGCATTCTTCTGTGGTGTGAAGGTTCACTTTATGGGTCAACTTGACTGACCATGGGCTGCCCAGACATTTAGTCAAATATTGTTCTGGGTGTTTCCTTGAGTGTTTTTGAATGAGATAAACACTTAATAGACATAGACTAAGTTTAGAAGATTTCCCTCCCAGAAGGAACTCACCCAATCAGTTGAGGACCTGGCTAGAACAAAAAGGCTGACTATGTCCCAAGTAAGAGAGAATGATTCCCACCTGGCAGTCTTTCAGCCACAACACTGGCTTTTTTCTGGCCCTCAGATTTGATCTGAACCACCTGCTTTTCCTGAATCTTGAGCCTGCCAGCCTTCATATAGGAGCTAAATAATCACCTCTTTTTTCTTTCCATCTTCTTTTCCATCTCTCCTTCTATTAGTTCTGTATCTCTGGAGACCCCCTGACTAATGCACAAGGTATAGGAATATTGAAGTTTGTTTAACCATTCAATCATGAAGAGCAATTGGGCTGTTTCCAGGTTTCAACAAATATAAATAAAGCTGCTATGAACATGCATGTGCAGGTTGTTACATGCACATAGCTTCATTCCTCAGGAAAAAATGCTTAGTCATATGATAGTTCCTAGTAATTATGGTTTGGATTTTAAAAATGACTCCAAAAGCTCCACAAAGCTATACAGCCATGTTGGGGTGGGACTTGGTTGCCAGGGAAGGATCCCTGGGGAATGGTTGGGGACAAGTTTTCCCCAGGCAGACTGCTGTAGCTTCCTGCTTCTCCTCTCTACTCTACTCTGTCACCATGAGCTGTCACAGGCTCTCTACCTCTCTCTCTGTTCCCCATCATCATTCCCTGAAGACCTGCAGCCCTGGATCCTACTTGAAAGCGGCCTAATTTGGACTGAAGTCTTCCAAACTGTGAGCAAATAGAATTCTTTCTTGTGGGACACAATGGAGAACACTTGATATACCAGTACCCGGGAGGTTAAAAAAAGACAGTCACAGGTTCAAGGCCAGCCTCAGCAACTCAACGAGGCCCTCTTTCAAAATAAAAAATAATTTAAAAAAATAAGGCTGAAAGACTGGCAGTGTAGCTGTGAGGTAGAGTGCCCTTGGGATCAATCCTCAGTACAAAAATAAAAATAAAAAAACTACCTTTCTCTGAACGTTGCATACCATGTGTTTTGTTCATAGCAGTGAGAATGCTGACCAAAACACAGGATTTGTAAAACATGTCTGTACTCCTTTCCCCAGTGGCTGTATCATTGTACACTCCCAGCAGAAATGTGTGATGAAGCAGTTTGGTCACATCCTCACCAGGATGGGTGACATTGGCGATGCCAATGTCTTGATTTTAGGTATTACAATTTGTACACAGTGGTACCCAATGGAGCTCTTGGATTCCTCTGTTATCAATATTCCACATCTTTTTGTGTTCTTGTTTGCTGCTAATATATCGTCTTTGATGAAACAGATGTTCACAGGTTTTTTTTTGTTGTTGTTGTTCATTTGCTAATTAGATTCTTTTACTGTTGAATTTTGAGAGAAGCCTTTCTATATTCTAGACACTAGTATTTTGTCAGACTCATAGCTTGAAAATATTTTTCCCCAATTTAATTTTAGTCCTGGGGCTGGAACCTAGGGACTTTCTCCCTCTGAACTATACTCCCAGCACTTTATTTATTTATTTTTTTTTTGAAACAGGATTTCACTAAACTGCTGAGATTGGCCTCAAACCTGCAATCCTCCTGCTTCAGCCTCCCAATTACTGGGATTATAGACATGCAACACCATGCCTGGCTATTTTCTCCCAATTTTAGTTTGCCTTTCCATATTCTTAACAGGCAATGAGAAGGTCTGATGGGGAAACCAGAGTGGTGCAGAATGTGCAAGGCTGGCTTTCAGCAGTCGTGGCCATGGTTCTGGGGCTCAGAGCATACTTTCTGCTTGGGTCTGGCCTCAACAGCGGAAGTGCTCAGGTGTGGTCCTGGGAGAGGAGCTCATATGCTGCCGCTGCCCCTGCCACTTGGAGGCACAGCTAAGGGTGATTAGCAGCATCTGATTGGCCAGAGCCTTGGCTGCATACTGGAAGAATTGATCATGGAATCACACAGAAGAAGGAGTCTTGAGGTGCCCTATGTTCTTCCTACACAGGATCTGAAATGAAGCTAGAGAAGTGAGTGACCTTCCACACCCACAGAGCCCAGCTGGAGCCAGGACTGCACTTCCGACTCTAGCACAGGGGTCATTCTATGGCAGAACAATGGATTTTCACCGAACAGTGGCCCTCATGTCACATATGTGGGCCCTGGGGAGCCAGTGGGCTCAGATCCAGCAGAGGGGTGTGAGCCTGGCTCCAAAGAAAACTGCAAGTCTCACCTTTCCTCCTGTCTCTGGTTGGGAGACCAAAAGGAGAGGGAAGTGAGATCTGGGGACACAGGGACCAGAGAGGATTGGGGACACTGCTGTGGCTTCCCTGCATAAGCACAGGCCCCTTCTAAGCTGCACCCCCTCCAGGGTGGCTGACTCCACCCAATCTTACAACACTCTATGTGTAGACTGTCTCCTCGCTCTAGGAACCCTTTGCTGACCAAACCATCTTACCTCCCTACCAATGCTGGGCAAGGCCCCTCTTTCCTTCTCTCTCTCAGCCCTCTGCTGGGCAGTTTCCCTGTTGGTGATCATCGGTCTGAGGGACAAAAACTGCACTGCTGCTCTATATACCCTAGGTATTTGAAGGGTGCCTGGCCTATGGAGGTATAAGGAAAAGTGATGATTGCAGTTCCTATGGGCAGGCCCCAGACCTCAAGGGATTCTGAACCCTTTCCTAACTCCACGGTCCAGGGAATCTCAAACATTATCAAACACGCATACCTCCTTAGGTTCCCCATGCAGAGGAAGGCTTCCCAGGTTCTCAGGACTTCTGCAAACAGATCCACCTCCTGACTGTAAGGGAAGGCTCGCCAGGCGGCTGACTTCGGCATCTGTTCTGACCATTCCCAAGGAATCTGGTGCCCTGCTGGCCACAGTGGCTTTTGTCCTTTTGAATCTTGTGTATGGGGCTGCGCTCACTTGGGAGCATATCAGACTCATCTACATACCTGCTCCTCTGTGGGCTCTGCCATCATGAACCAGAAAAACATGTTGAGGTGGGGAGTGCAGCACTCGTGAGCTGTGCAAGAGGTCACTTGTTTGTTGCCACCACAAGGAAAGGCTTGTGTGCAGAAACCACAGGACCCCTGGTGGCCAGGAGCATCTCCATATAGTTCTGTTCTCTCTCTCTGTCTCGTGTGTACTGGGGATTGAACCTAGGGGCCTTCTACCTCCAAGCTATATGCCCAGACCTTTTTTTATTTTTCATTCTGAAACAGGGTCTTGCTAAGTTGCTGAGGGTCTCACTAAGTAGCTGAGGCTGGCCTGAAATCTGTGGTCCTCCTGTCTGAGCCTCCCAAGTACTTGGATTACAGGAGTGTGCCACCATGCTCAGTTTAAAATTAACCTACTTAACTCAGCAAACCTGTTTGAAAAGCTATGCTAGCCTGGGCAGCAGAAGTGCGGCAGCAGAGATGATGTGGTTCCAGCTCCATGGTCCAGTGCATTCTATTTGCCTGAAATAAGTCCAAAGTTTGTTAATGCCATAAAGTGCTAAAAGTAAAGTGCTAAGAAAGAAAGTTTCTCCTCAAGGGAACTTGCAGGAGCTCAAAGGGTTCGAGGATTCCAGGCCCCACAGTTTGGAGTAGTGAGAATTTCTATGCTGCTTATGGCGGACTGATTTGATCTCTTCTCTCTCAGTGACAGAACCTTGCCTCTTCAGTAACACGGCTCTCTGGCCTCCAGGAAACAGAGAAGACCCTTTCCTCTTCCCCACCAGTCAGTTCTCTTTCCTCTATGTGAAGAATTCTGTTCTTTCTTACAGTTCCAGACAAACTTTCATGAAAAGGTGGCTGTCCTCAGCCAGGATCCCCAGAGAGAAACCTCAGAAGGAAGTTCATGTGCAGGAGGATTGGAGAGAGGTCTGGGGAACAGGCAGCAGAGGCCTGCATTGTGATGCTTTTCAGACTGCTCAGAGCTCTGGAGGACAGTGGCCTGAGAGGCCCTGGAGCCCCACCTGAGTCAGGGTGGCAGTGCCTTCATCTCTGGCCCCTTCAACCAGGCAATGGATGGTCTGTGTCCCTGGAAGGGGTCAGATGGGCCTGGTCCACATATCTGGACTGCATCTTTCCAGTAGGAGGATCATGCAGGCTCCCAGCCATTGGCGACGGCCCAGAGCCATGACAGCCACTCTTCCGTACATTCTGTATCAGACCTGGGCAAATGTGCCGCTCACATACACCCAGCTCCTTTTATCTCCCCGCTGCCCTGTGGGGTGGAGGTCAGAGTAGGAGCTGACACTCATTGGAATTTGAGGGCCTTGCCCAGGTAGGTCAAGGCGGCACAAGGAACTGGAGGATGCAAGGGCTGTGTCTGATGTCCAAGGGGGTACCTTATGCCTTCCCTCCCTTTCTGTGTCTGACGGTGGGGTCAGGCGGGCGTGCAGGGAGTTCAGCAGGGCTGTCTTGGGAGTCTTGGATTGGGGGGCTGGGGGGGCTGGAGAGGTTAGTGTCAGCACACACGAGCCTCAGGATGACATCAGGGCCCTATTGGTATAGTGACGCTCACAATGTGAATTCTCTCCAGAAATGACTGGAAGAGATAGGTTGGGGCGTGGCCTCAGGTCAGGGGCGTGGCCTTGAGGACTAGTCTATCCATGGCCACACCTCTCCTCTTTCTATTTTTTTTGCAGTACTGGGGATTGAACCCAGGGGCATTCTACATCTGAGCTATACCTCTACCCCTATTTTTTATTCTTTATTTTGAAACCAGGTCTCCCTAAGTTGTGGAGTGCCTCACTAGGTAGCTGAGGCTGGCAGGGAACCCGGATCCTCCGGTCTCAGCCTCCCAAATGCAGGGATTACAAGTGTGTGCCACTATGCCCAACTCACACCTCTCCTTTTTCTACTTCCATCTGGCAGAAGTTAAGCAGCTACACCTACAGGCCTGCCCCAGGAGCACCTGTACGTGGGGGTTACTCCCGTCCAGGGCTGCCTCTGGTGTCCCTGACCCATCTCACTTTCTGCTTGCAGGGCTCCAGGGCTGTCACCTTGCTGTGGGGGAGCTCATCTGCAGCGCCTTCCTCCGCAGGGTCTCCCAGGAAGGCCTCCCAGTCCACACTGTGATCCCAGGGAGAAGAGCTTGGCTTTCCTTTTTGTCCTAGGTTTGATTCCTTCTTCTCCCCGCCCCGGGCAGACGTTGACGGCCTGGTAATGCACACACTCCACTTACTCTCAGAACCCAAGTAAGCACGGGTTTCACAGTAGGGGACAAGCTACTTCACACCAGGACTGGCCCCAGAAGCCTCCAGTGGCTCCTGGCCAGGTGTGACATTTCCAGATGGCACGGGGTGACATCGGTGGGTTGCTGTTGTGAGGGCCTGTAAAACCCAACAGGGAGAAGACACATTGACTTGGAGAGGTCAGGGGCAACCCAAGGCCCAGCCCAGGAATGAGGGCCCGCAGGAGGAACAGACGCTGTCCTCATGAAGCTCATGGTCCTCGTTTCACACAGCCACCACCAGGGCAGGTGGGCGGTTGGCAGGGGCCACGTGATGACCGTCAGCGGGGAGGACTCGGCCACGCTCCCAAGGCCAACTTGCGCAAGATGTCGGTCCTTGTGTCACAGTGTGCTAGCACCCAGGCCTCGGCAGCTTGCTTGCAGGGCTGGTTCAGGCTCTGAGATTTCCTCTGCTTTGCCCCCCCTCCTCCCCAGCACCTGCTGTGGGTCACCATCCTTGCCCCCACATCAGTTCACCGAAATTTGTCTGGCCTTGGGTCCCTGTGGTGATGTTTATCCCTTTCACCCTGCTCTGCTTCATGCCCTTTTACTTATTTATTTTTCCTTACAGTACTGGGGATTGAACCCAGAGGGGTTCTACCACTGAGCTACACTCCAATCACCCACCCACCCCCCTTTATAATTTGAAAAATGGTCTCACTGAGTTACTGCATGCTGGCTTCAAACCTGCAATCCTCCCACCTCAGCCTCCAAGTACCAGGCTTACAAGTATATGCCACGATGCCCAGTTTCTCTGCTTCATTCTTGATGGTCCAGCCCATGTCTCCTCCTTGCAGATCACCTAACATCTGGCTAAATGCATCCCCATCCTGCAGGCAGGCTGCACTGCTGCGTAGATGGCATGTCAGGATACTTGGCTCAGTGCTAGTCAGATGGCCACTATAGCATAAATGTTCCTGGACACCAGTGCCACCTCCTCCCCTTGTCTTAGCACAGGTTTGAAGCATGGCCTGCAGGGCACAGCATGAGATGAAGTGAATGCATGAGAGAAAGATCCAGTTGCTGGATACGTGACACTGCACCCCAGGAGCCATTTGCAAGGACTGCTAGGCACTGTATCCACAAAAACTGCAGAGATAATGGTCTCCATGGAGACTTCTAGAAACACTGACTGGCTTGAGTTCCTGGGGAGAGGATGAGGAGGGTTCTGTGACTGCCTCTCAGGGTGGTGACACTGGGAGGTATACCCACATCTGTGCCCATGAAAATGGATGTAGGCAATCTCAGGTGTCCTTCCCACGGTCGAGAGACAGTGGAGGGAGCGTCGTGATTTGCCTGGGGCCCAGAGGTAGCAGCATGGTGGCCCAACCCTCATTTGGTGACTCATTGGGGCAGCACAGCCTTCTAGTCCTTTCCTTTTTCTAGTCTGCAAAGTTATACGTGTCCAGACCTATTTTAAGAATCAGTTATTGGACCGATGAGTAAGGACCAAAATGTGAGCTGATTTAAGCAAGTACACAAAGAACCTGAAACAACCTCATGGACAGCTTGAAAAGAGGAGGTAGAGCTGAAGCTGGTCATTGGAACCGGGGGTTGGTTCTGCTCATGAGATCCGTCCCTGGCTACAGACAAAGAGCTTCTGCTGGGTGACTCTAGGACAGTTCCTTAACCACTCTGATATTTAGATTTACTTTTCATTGTAAAAAAGGAATGCTGTTTCAACTAATATTTATACAAATCCCTGCCCTAGATCCCTCCCAGGATTGTGAAAGCAGATAACCCATGTGAAACAGGATGCTTTCATAAACAAAGGAGAATGCTGCAGCTCCATAAAGTTAGTCATTCTTAATAAGAATTGGCAAGGCTATTACAGAATTGGAAGGTTTGGCCTAAATCTTAAATTCTAGAACCCTCTTTTTTGTAAAACTTCAAAGCAGATTGAAACACAATCATTTTTTAAGCAAGGGAAAGACCAAAAAAAAAAATGATGTAGAATACAAGTCTGCCTGCTCATTTATGAGTGTCCATGAGAGATTTGTGGGCATCTGTTCGGTTTCAAACATAAATACGGATTGCTCCTGTAATTATCCTGTTTATTAAACTCAATTTTGAAGTAGTTTTCCTTCAGACTGATTATCAAGTTGCTCATCTGATTTAGTTGCAATGCTTTCCCATGGTATAAATGCAGGAACTACTACAGGAGAAATTATTTAATGACCATGAGCCAAATCAGGTTCAGTAAGAATTTTTCAGGACTGTTGGGATAGATACCAGGACCATTGGTTTGCAATGACTCCTGCAGTGGAGAGAGAGATCCAGCTCAATTTTGACTGCAGGAGGGATGGTTTTATAGTCTGTATTCTGAGTTCCCTGATCCTTCAAAAGCTCACGTGTTGAGGCTTGGTCTCCAATGCAGCAAGGTTCAGAGGTGGGGATGGCTGGAAGAGGCATAGCCTGGAAGGCTATATCTGTCCCTGACACTCTCTCTCTCTCTCTCTCTCTCTCTCTCTCTCTCTCTCTCTTTCTCTCTCTCTCTCTCCCTCCCTCCCTCCCTCCCTCCCTCCTTCCCTCTGGATGACATGAGTTGAGCAGCTTTCCTCTACCACACCCTGCTGCCATGATGTTTCTGCCTTGGAGCTGGCCAACCATGGACTGAACCTCTGAAACCATGGGCCAAACAAATCTTTCCTCCTCTAAGTCATTCTTATCAGGTATTTTGATTGCAGCAACAAAAAGCTAAATAAAATTACTAACATGTAGAGATTTATAACCAAGGAACAGGGAGGGGGTTGGTGGATAGAAAATAATTAATAGGAACATCGAGGATAAGGTAGATTCTGGTTAAACCAAAGTAGCAGGATTCCTGTTGAAGACAAGGCCAGGGTGACCAAACACCACCTGGGGAGTCGTGGGGGATAAGGAACCTGATCAGATGGTGAGGGCGAGGGTCTTATGGGGAAGCACAGTGAAAGACCTTGGAGGAGTTTCAGGAGTTTGCCTGAGGTTTGGTCAAGCAGAGAATCTTTGCCAGAACCCCCTTGGTGTGCAGACACCCCAAGCATGCCTGAGTTTAGTTAGAGAATGAGACGCCCCTGATATTCAAGTTAGCAAAACCTGTGCTAAGCATACAGAATTGTCAAGTAGATCCCAGCATGACATCTTTAGAAACAAAAAGTTGTGGAAAATGTTGAGAAGCCCTAGGATTCTCTGAGAAACTTCTTTTACATAGACAGGAATCTTGCAGAAAGGTCCATGTCCCCGGTTCCTATGCACCTGGACAGCCATGCCTACCACCTTGAGCTAGCTTCTCAGATTGACCAGTCTGTGGTTTGGTTACACAGTGACAATTCAAATTCTGCCTTGCTATTCTGCTGGAGGAAAGTCCTCCTTACTTCTCAGACAGTTTCCTGTGGTGAGTTTTTAATAAAGATCCTTCCAGAAGCACTGGTGTCTCAAGTTCTATCCATCCGGGCTACACTTCTTTGGGGGGATAATTTTTTATTCCATCTTTTCTAGCCTTTATCCTGAATCAGAGGTGTAGTATAACATTCTCTGATAACTAATTTGGTCTGATAAAGGACTACTATCTAGAATATATAAAGAATTCAAAATATTTAACACCCAACAACCAAATACTCCAATCAAAATGGGCAATTGAATTGAACAGACATTTCTCAAAGAATACAAATGTCCAGCAAATATATGAAGAATGCTCAACATCATTAGCAATCAGGAAAATGCACATCAAAAGTACACTGAGATTCCATCTAACTCTAGTTAAAATAGCAATCATCAAGAATACAAGCAATAATAAATGTTGGTGAGAATGTGGGGCCATAGGAATGTTTGTACATTGTTAGTGGGATTGTAAATTAGTACAACCACTATAGTGATCAGTATGGGGATTCCTCAAAAAATCTAGGAATGGCACCACCACATAACCTAGTGACATCACTACTTAGTATCTTTCCAAAAGAATTAAAGTTAGAATATTATAGTAATACATGCATATCCACATTTATATCAGCAAAATTCACAATGGTCTTAGATCAATGCTAGTTTATATAAAACTTGCGAGCTTTGCCTTACACAGATTTGCTAGCCTCACTCCCAATACCTATGTCTCCTCTATGTCTCATCAGCTGAGAAAAACATGACCACATATACTAATTCTTATAGTCATTGATTTATTTACTCTTTCCTTAATTCTACAAAAAATGAGTGTTTCTATGTTCCTGCCCTTGCCTAGGTATTGGGCTTCAACAATAACCCAAACTGGCAAAAGTTCTAATCACTAGGAATTCATATGATACAGAAGACAGATGGGTCACAGGGGAATAAAATATGTAGGGTGTTAGATAGTGATAATTTATATGGGGGGAAAAAAACTAAATCAGAGGAAGCAGGGGGGTTTTAAAGCAGGGCTTTCTGTTTTAGAAAGAGTGGTAAGGAAATATATCCTAAAGAAGTAGACACTTAAAGACCCAGAGGTGCAAGCAGGAGCCACACAGACATCTTAGCACCATTTGGGGTTCCCTGGGGCTCACACCATGATGCTTGCTTTGTGTCAGGCAGTGTTGTGAGAGTCACAGGCTAGAGCCAGAGCCCCTCTTCTCCAGCCTCCCCCACAAGAGACCACAGCTTGTTCTCATGTGATGATAGTGATGGCACCCGCATGTCCAAAGCAAAGCTGACCAGTAAGTATTCAGAGGCCATGCCCAGCTGGCATCTTTCAAGTTTCCCAGAGTACCAAGGGCTTTCAGGGCAGGGAGAGAGTGTCCCCTCTGTAGTCCCCAGATGTCCCCTCATCAGGAAGTGCAGGAATGGATCCAGGTCATAGCCTGTGGGCCCCACGTGACACTGGGACATTGAGGGACAGCTGGGTCCCCAGACTGGTTCTCTTGATCTTTCCTGCCCCAGACCTGGCTGGGCTAGAATGATAAAGACTCTAATCTCTTTCCCCATCCTATGGTGGAATTGCACAGGAAAACTCTCCTCTGCTGTGCCCCGGCTCTAGGAGGAACAGGGATAAACAGGGCCTGGAGACATGCATCACTTTGGGGGATGTGGACCTTCAGGTGGGCCGAGGCATCCCTGAGAGGTGTCCCTTGGCTCTTTAGATTCATGCCATGCCTCGTGGTGCATGTCCATAGGTGGCCAACTCCAAGGCAGAGACATCATGTTGGCAGCATATTGTGGCAGAGGAAAGTTGAGCTCACCTCATGGCAGTGGGAAAGTGGAGAGAACAGCCGGAAGCCACCAGGGACAGATTCCATACCCTGTTGCAAGACCACACCCTCAGTGACCTACCTCCTCCAGCTGTGCCCCACCTGCCCAAGTTACCACCTAATAAATCCATTCTGGTTATTAACCCTTCAGTAGATTTATCCACTCATGAGATTATAGCTCTGATTCAATGATTTCACCTCTGTACATTTTTGCATTGCTAACACCTGAGCTTTTCCAGGGAACATTCTATATCCAAACCATAACACCTGCCTCCCTGGGTCCACCATGTATTCTCACCCAGGTGTGGAGTCTCAACGCACACAGCTCCCAAGCCAGGCACAGGACCGCCACCCTCCACTGCTCTTTCTCCTGTCAGACATGGAGTGTGGACCCCGGATCTCCTCAGAGCAAGAAGCCAGTTGTTCTCATTCTTGCTCCAGGGAGTGAGGAGCCAAAGCGTGAACCCCATACCATCCCCACCTGAGGCAGCAGCTGGAGCACACGGCAGGACATGTCACCCGCAGAAGACATATCCTGATCCAGCAGCGCTATCATCAGGAAGGATGCTATCCAGGTACCCATCCATCCATCCATCCATCCATCCATCCATCCATCCATCAGGATCTGTTTTCCTAGGAAGTTCTAATTGCAGAGCAACAAGGCTTCTGGAAGCAGCTTCAGGCTGTCTGTGAAGTGTGCTAAGCTTGGCTCAGGAGAGACAGATTTTGCCAGCAGGTAGAGGTAAGCAGGTAACACATCACCTGCTCTAAGAATATGTATGAGAAGAAGGAAAGGGAAGGAAAGGAAAAGGAAAAGAAAGGAAAGGGAAGGAGGGAAAAGGAAAAAAGAAAAGAAAGAAATAAACAAAAAGTTCATAAGCTGGGCATGGTGGTGCATGCTTGTAATCCCAGCATTTGAGAGGCTGAGACCAAAGGATCCGGGTTCACGGCCAGCCTCAGCTACTTAGTGAGGCCCTCTGCAACTTAGTGAGACCCTGTTTCCAAATAAAGAATAAAAAAATAGGGCTGGGTCTATAGCTTAGAGGTAGAATGCCCCCAGGTTCCATCCCCAGTACCACATACACACACACAAAAATCATGATCTTTTGAAGCCACCCTGAGCTGAGTGACATGGCACAGGTTCAGGTTTGATTTGGGAGTTGATACCAGGAAGTGGATCCAGGATAATGCCAAGTATTTATATGGCATGGGGATTTGCCAGACCAGGGGACATGGGGGCAGCTGTGGGAAGGGGTGCCAGGCTGCTCCTCTGGTTAACTGACCTTCTGGGATGGGAAGGAAGGCACACAGACTTCAGAGCACCAGCACAGGAAGCCCAGGGCAGGCATCCCTACATCCTTGCAGACAGAGGATCTGCTGGTTTTCAGAAAATGAGCCTACTCATGGAGCTAAAAGACCCATCTAGATACAAGAGATGATGTGCATGTAGGTTCTGGCATCAAGGGAGCATTGCATAAAGAACGTGTTTCTGTGACTTCACAGGCACAGGTTACACCATTACTTGTGCCTCTGACACTCCTCACAGAGGCATGCCACCCTGTCCTTCTCAGATGGCTGTCCTCCTTGATAAATGGGACCCAACACCTAGCTTTTTCTTTGTCAAAGAAAAAAAATGTTTTCTGTAATTCCAGTACTTGAGAGGCTGAGATAGGAGGATTGCAGGTTTGAGGGCTGCCTGGACAATTTAGCAAGAGCCTGTCTCAAAATAACAAGGAACTGGGGGTGTAGCTCAGTGGCAGAGCACCCCTGGGTTAGATCCCCCCAAGTATCATGTCCGCATGTGCAGACACACATAAAGAACATTTTTTTATACTTTTAGTGGTGCATTTTATTTATACATCATAGTGAGACTCAAAGTGATACAAATATACATGCGCACTCTCAAATATTGAAAGGGAAAGCAAAGAACAAGACAGGTTCCAGAGACAGAGAACAGATTCCTCAGTTCTTTCTCAATACGATTTTATTGGTGTATTATAATTATACATCATAATGAGGTTCAGAGTGATGGAGACATACAGGCACACAGCACTTGATGTGATTCCCAAATTCTTACTGGCTCCAGTTTGAAGCTCATCACAATGGGTAGGTTCCAGGAATGGTGGGTATTTGTAACCAAATGGGTTATTCGAATTTAATTTAAAAAGAGAAAAAAATGGAGATTAATTTTCTCTCAGGATGCAATTTCGCTTTGTTTTGTTTGGTACTAGAAAGTGAACCTAGGGGCATTCTACCTCTGAACCACACCCCCAGCCCTATTTTATTTTGTTTTGTTTTGTTATTTTATTTTTTGTAATACTGTGGATCGAACCCAGAGACATTATACTTCTGAGCCACACTTCCAGCCCCATTTTGTTTTTCATTTTGAAACAGCATCTCGCTAAGTTGATGAGGCTGGCCAGGAACCTGTCATCCTCCTGTCTCAGCCTCCCAAATACTTCAATACAGGTGTGCACCATAACTGACTTGCAATTTTAGATTCTTTTAGAGGGTTGCATTGGAGTGTTCCAAGGATTCAGATGCACTGGAAGGTGAGGACCAGGGGCCTTTTCTCTTCTGACTGGCTTCCAGAGCTACCCTAGGCATTTCCAAAGTGCTAATGTTTTTCTAAAGAGATAAAACTGGGTGGTCTAGAGGGGAAGTTAAGCTCTAGTTTACTTTTCTCTGAAAGGCTGCCCAGCTCCCTATCCTCTTCTTCCCCCTCCTCCTTGGCAATGGGGCTATAGACTTTCCAGATTTTCCTCAGACCATGCGAGGGGACAGGACATGGGAGGGGGGTGGTCCCCCCTGGTGGAATTGGGTTATTTTCTTCTAGGTATGCTTAAACTTTGAACTTTGCCTTAGAATTCCAGCGGTTTAAATTGGGCAACTGCTGGAGTGAGTAGAACCTAAGAAAACCTGAGTTCCGAGATGGCCACTGATGCTGCTCAATGCCAACGTGCTGATGCCCCCTGGACTAGCAGAGCTCAACTTGGCACCCCTGCACACACCCAGCCGTCCAGCCTTCTGAGGACACGCCCTCCGGGCTTAGCAGAAAAACAAAGCGCAAAAGAACTCGTCACTAGACTCAGAGACCCTGGTGTTTATTTTGGTTCCATCATTTCAATTAAAACATAATGCACTATCCCATCCTTCCAGCCGCTTGTTTAATTATGAGATTAGGAGCTATCATAAAACCTTCACTGCACTCATATTTCTTCTTGGCAGGGTACAGAAAAGCTAATTTGGGATTAGCTCCAGAAGCGTTTTGACCGAGTCTTCCCGCCATTTATCATTCCAAAGGCACTGACAGAGCTAATGGATGTCTGGAGTTGCATTTCATTCCATAAACACTCGGCGCCCCCATGGTGGTACCAATTATATTCCCAGTGAAGGATTAATGAGGACCGTTCTGAAAGAGAGGCAGCAACCCTTTATGACAGTGTGCTGGGGCTGGTCCTGAACACAGCAGCGGGTGAGGAACCTGCTCTTTTCTGTCTCTGCTGACTTGACCCTGAGCTTCTGCTCCCTGGATCTGGGCTGTGGCTTTGGATCACAGCAGATCCTGATTATGTGCTGTAGAGGAGGTAAAGGTTGGCCAGATTACAAAGGAAGCTCTGCAGGTCAGCCAAGCAGGTCCAGTCTTCAGAGAGATGGTTACATTTGTGGACAATCTGGACTCTGCTAGCCTGGGTAGTTGGGTGAACTCACTCCACTAACTCCAGGAGAGGCAGCCCTGAGGAGCTCTCTGTGCAAACTGTTTATTTTCTTATTTGGATTTACGCCGTGCTGTTCATCTATAGTTCCTACCTCAGCTAGCAATGGTCTCTGCCTCTGTCTCCACATCCAGGCACCAAAGTGCAAGCTGCAATGGTGTCTTGCAGCTCTGCCATTCAAGACTAGGGGACAGCCAACCACCTACCAACCTCTGTGACAAGTGGATCCTCAAAGAGTCAGCGTGAGGAGACTGGGCAGCAGGTTCTGCAGGCTATTTTCTTTTGCATCCAGAAACAAGCAAACTTTGTGGGTTCCATAAATTCAGTGTATTTGCTTTCATGGATGTTTCAGTGGGATATTGAGACAGGTTGATACCAATTCAAACAGGAATCTCCTAGACTGGCTTTGTTGGCACATGCCTGTAATCCCAGTACTTGGAAGGCTGAGAAAGGAGGATCCATGGTGTGAGGCCAGCCTCAGTAACTTAGTGATATTCTCAGCACCTTAGTGTGATCCTGTTTCAAAATAAATAAAGGGCTGGGGATATGGCTTTGAGGTTTGAGGTAGAATGCCCCCAGGTTCAATCACCAGTACCAAAATAAAACAGAAAAGTGGAACCTCCTATGTACAATAGCAGGAGGATGTGGTCTATTTGAATTGGTATAATCCACGATATTCTTTTCTTTTTTTTTTCTGTGTGTGTGTGTGTGTGTGTGTGTGTGTGTGTGTGTGTGCGCATGCGCAGGCGTGCAAGGTGCAAGTGTATTTGTTACTGGGGATTGAACCCCAGGGGCATTCTATCTCTGAGCTACACATCAGCCCTTTTCATTTTTTCTTTTGAAATAGGGTCTCACTAAGTTGCTGAGAGACTTTGCTAAGTTGCTGAGGCTGGCCTCGAACCTAGGATTCTCCTGTCTCAGCCTCCCAAGTACAGGGATTACAGGCATGTGCCATTACACCAAGCTTAGTTCTCTTGATTAAATGCTTGGGCAATGTACCATCAGGCTGTCTCAATCCCCACCTTATATTTTATCACTTTTGACAACATAACTTTTACTTTGTAGCCAAACATTTATTGCTCCCTGTGATTTCTCCATACATCCTGGGCTTTCGGACCCTACATGTATGCTTCCTGAGATTTTCAAGAGTATTACAATATGAAAGCGAGACAGAGAAGTCAGGGTCTCATCATTCTTGTTAAGCAGTGATGACTACGGATCTCAATCTTAACATTGTCTTACCTGTATCCCAGTAAACAAAACCACAACAGATCCTACCAGAAAAGATGCTGAAGGAATGCTACCTTGGTAGACTTTGAGAGAGAAAGATGGGAGAAGGGAGAGAAGGAGATAGGGAGGAAAGAAGAGGGAAGAAGGGATATTCCTTTGACCTCTTATATCTTATTCATATGAATGTGGTTATACAAAATATATATTGAGAGAAAATATGAAACAAAAGAGACTTTGGATAAATGAGGAGAGAGGCCAATAGAATAGTGGAAGGGGACGGGGGAGGGATGTGGGCAAAAAAGGAAACAGTTCAAATTAAGCTATATCTACATAGGAAGATATCACTTGGAACTTCACTATGATGCATAATTACAATGCACCAATGAAAGCATGCAAAAAGGAAATGTATATTGAACATTTTCATAAAAATTAAAATAACTATAAAGGTAAATTTTTGCTGCCTACTTTTCACTTCTATGTTCTTCTTTTCTAACTTTCTTAGTTGTCGAAGCCATGGATGCTGGTCCTTGTACCTGCACAGTAAACTCAATGAGGTATTTCCAGGGCTCTGCATGCTGATGGGTTCCTGAGCTGCTTGGTTGTGTGCCCTTCTCAGGTGCTGGGATCTCTGAGGATAAAGGGTTACGTCTCCCCAGGACTGTCACTCTGCATCATCAGCATGGATCACAAATAATAAGTTACTTGCAGACACGCGCAGTGTGTCAACACTGTAAAACTATGGGCAGCAACTTGAAAGAGGATCTTTGTAATATTCGCATTTTTGCAGGTATAGAATGAGACAAGGAAGGTCACACACATGGTCATGGGCGTGCTGCATGCCCACCACTCAGTCCTGTGTTTTTTGACATGAGGAACAATGGTTGTTCATATAATGATAGTGCATGTTATCCTCAGGATCCAATATGATTCCTGACCCATAGAAACACACAGCTTCCAATGTAATAGCCTGGAAATCACTGCGAGGGCTGAAGGATGGAGCTGGCCTGAGGCAGTGAAAGCTTTGCTTGATGCCAGACTTACCTTGCTTCTTTCCTTCACAGCCAATGAAAGGGGACCAACCACAAACAGATGTCATTCCTGCTAGCAGTCCATGATAGCTTCATGAGAGTGATGACTGTACAGTTTGTTGTTAGAGTGGTTGTTTGTATCTTTTTTTTTAAGTTCTGGGGACCCAAACCCCAGGACTTCACACCTGCTAAGCTTGAACTCTACCACTCTCATGGTCTGAAAACTGATGCCCAGGAATGTCCAAGCTCTGCCCCAAGCACATCAGGGCCTCTCTGGGAAATTCTGAAGGGCAATGGACACTGCAGGGCTCACCTGCTAGCTGCATGTAGACTGATACTCTCCAATGCAGGATTTTCTGGACAATGGCACAGTGTCCTCCTCCTCTTCACTCCTGGGCTGCACCCTGAGCTGCCCAGACAGGGCACTTGGCAGAGAAAGAACGTGTGGGCTGCAGAGTTAGCGGCACCTGCAGGGAACAGAGAGAAGAGGACGACAGATAGGAGGGCAAGGAGAAAGGGAGGTGAGAGTGTGATGGAGCCGGGCACCACAGATTGCAAGGTGCAGCATAAGTGGGCCGAGGTCAAATGTTATGAACATCTGGCTTCCCAAGGATCAGGAAGGAGAGGCTAAAAGAGAGACTCTCAGGAAGAGGCCAGTGAGCTCTAATTGAAGACAGATTCACTTTCCTACTCAAATTGAGTCAGAAGTTCATATCCCAAAACTCCTCTGGAAGTTAGCATTTCTTGCTTGTGAAAGGCAAAGAGGAAAGACATGAACACGGTGTCCTCCTCCTGCCCGAGGTGGCCTTGGCAGAGCACTTTTGATTAGCAGCCTGCTCTTTAACTTGTCCCAGCCACACAGCATCTCTCCACAGGCTTGAAGGATGGAAGTCTCACCTGCTTCGATTGCTCTTGTGTGCTCGCACACACGCCTCCTCCTGGGGAGGGAACGGGGATTGGTGCCAGATGTGCACAGGCAGCACTGGATGGATGTGGCAGGATGCTTGCTTGTCTCTGCACACCTCATGACACAGCTGCTGCCCTCTTTCCATGCTGGCCACCTGTGACGGGGTGACAGTGGAGAGATCCTGCGTCATCAGCCTTGTCTTCATCTGACCGAGTCATGTACTCGATTACATAGCTGAGTTGAGCATGTTCCTTCTACGAAAGTGCATTGAAAATGAATGCCCTCTACCCACGTTTTAGGAGCACAACTCACAGTAGCTAAATTATGAAACAAATCGAGATGTCCATTAATAGATGAATGGTTAAAGACAATGTGGTCTATACACACAATGGAATTTTATTGTATCATAAAGAAAAAAAAATGATGTCATTTGCAGGGAAATGGATGGAAGCTGAGAATATCATGCTAAGTAAGATCAGCTAGTCTCAGAAAGTCGAGGGTTGTATGTTTTCTCTCATATGTGAAAGCTAGAGAGAAAATAGGAAACAAAACGGATTCCAGTCAAATGAGGAAAAAGACCAGTAGAAAAATGGAAGGGGTTTGGGGAAGGGAGGTGGGGATGGAAAAAAGAGGATTGAGGAAGGAAACAGTTCAAATAAGGTTATGTCCACACATGAAGATGTCACTACCAGTCTCATTAGCATGTATAGGGAGGGGGGTAGCGGGGTGGGAGACAGAGGGAAACACACTAAGTGCTGTGTGCTTGTATGTTTGTGTCACTTTGACCCTCACTATGATGTATAATTACAAAGTACCAATAAAAGCATAAAAATGAAATATTAGAAACAAACAAACAAAAGGATGCCCTGGGGTGGCATTCTAGAAGCAAAACATGGACATTAAAATTGTGGGAAGAACAGAAGGTGACAATTAGGACATAAGAGTTTGGTCTTTTTAATCTCAGAATTTTCTTAATGACCCTTGTCGATATATCCATATCCATGTATATATGTATGCTCGCATGTATTTGGAAATTTAAATTTCTCTTTGGGAAATATTGGCGAGTAGAAGGTGTAAACAGAGTTGCAGTGTCTCGGGTGGAGTTAGTTAAGTAGTTTAATTAGCTTCTTAGAAGTGAAATGAAGGGAGAGACCACTTTGTATGACCAACTTTTTTTTTTCTCCTCTTCCCCACTGAAGAGATGGGGGAATAGAGATCAAAACTGGAAATAATGAAAATAGTATTTCTATTATTTATTGCAGTTTGTACTTATAATCATGGAAAATTTCAAGGAAATATGTTACAAATGTAATGTTTGTATACATGGCACCTCATATCGCATTTCTGAGAGACTGTCAAGTTCTATTAATAATTTAAAAAGAAACTTATGTGAGTGTTCTCACGTCCCAGGTACTGCCGTATCTACCCTTTTGTGAGGTATGAACATCGAATGTTTCAGAATCTGTTCCTAGTTCTACCACAGTGTCATTTTGTGATTCTGTGAAACTTCTTCACCTTCTATATTCATCCTGCCTTCATCATTGTTATATGGAAATTTATTTATGATTTCACAGGATTGCAAATGAGATCTCATTTTATTTCTAAAAATATTGTTCATTATAGTGAAAAATTGGAAAGAATCTAAACTTTTATTATATACTAAAACACTTGGGCCTTATCTGTACATTTGCCTGTTTCTGCTTTTTCTTCTTAGATGAGTTGAAACGTACATTTACTTCAGTGTGTAAAGGGTACTGCTCTAAAGGGCACCTCCCAATAAACTCAGACACACACAAATAAGGATATAAACACACCCACGTGACCACCTCCCAGACCAAGATAGAGAGAATTTCATGTATCCACAGAGTTAGCCTTTTACATTCCCCAGTCCACATGCCTCTCCCTTCAGGGGTAGCACTTATTCCAGCTTTAGGCATCGCTGATTAATGTTGCCCATTCTTAAGCATCATGTCAATAAAAACCATAGGATATGTGAAACTGTGCGCTCAGCTCTATTTGCTCCATATAATGTCTGAGGGAGCCTGTAGCAGTAATACGTGTTGGACCATTGCCAGGTTTTGGGCTATTATATACATATAATATTTATGTATAAATATATGCACACATATATATTTGTAGTATATATATATATATATGTCTATATTCTACATATGTACATATAATATAAAGCTACTATAAACATTCTTGCACAAGTCTTTTGATTGACATATGCAGTAATTTATCTTGGCTCATTTACTTTCAACCTGTCTTACGTATAAAGCATGTCTCTTATTAATAACATATACTTGGGTCTTATTTTTGTCCAGTCTGGCAATCTGGCAATCTTACTCTTAAATAAGGAGCTTAGATCGTTTACAATTAATGTCACTGTCTATATAATTGAGTTTAGGCCTTTCATTTGGGGATTTGTTTCTTAATTATTATATTCATACCTTTATCTTTGACTCTATGTTCCAGACTTCTTTTAGATTAGCCAAGGCATTTTTCTTGTTTTCTTTTGTCCCTTGTATCAGATCTTTTGTTACACATGTGGTTTTGCTCGTTTAGTGACTCTCATGAAGATACCAATATGCACATTCAGTTATTACCATGTACTTCAAAGTTTTACCACATCAAAAATCATGCAAAACTCCCCACCACTAGCTGTATGTTTTCCTTGTCACTTATTGTACTGTTATCCTGTGTTTAACTTTACAAATGTTGTGAATCTCACAATATATTGTTATTATTATAGCTTTAAATAAACAAAATTCTTTCATTTTTACCCAATGTTTACTATTTCTGTCATTCTTTATTCCTTTCAGCCATTCTGAGATAAAAAAATCTTTTATTTTCCTTCAGACTGAAGAATTTCTTTTAGTATTTCACTTATTAAGGATTTTATGTTAAAAAAAAATTATTCTCTAGTACCCAGGTGTGGAGACACACATCTGTAATTCCAGCACTAGGGAAGTTGAGAAGGGAGAATTGTAGGTTATAGGTCAGCCTCAGCAACTTAGTGAGATTCTCAGTAACTTAACAAGACCTTGTTTTAAAATAAAAAATAAAATAGGGCTGGGTTGTAAATTACAGGTAGAATGTCCCTGGTTTCAATACCCAGTACTACATGAACATAGAAAAAAATTATTCTAGATTTTGTTCACATAAAAATAC
>PVLC010000075.1:33522-45088 GCA_004027655.1 Graphiurus murinus
TTTTTTTTTTTTTTTGCGGTACTGGGGATTGAACTCAGGGGCATTCTACCTCCGAGCTATACCCCCAGCCCTATTTTTTTTATTCTTTATTTTGAAACCGAGTCTCACTAAGTTGCGGAGTGCCTCACTAGGTAGCTGAGGCTGGCCGCGAACCCGGATCCTCTGGTCTCAGCCTCCCGAATGCTGGGATTACAAGCGTATGCCACCATGCCCGGCTACATAAAAATACTTTTATCTATCCTTCACTTTTGAAGTATGTTTTCACTGAGTATAAATTTTTAGATGATAGTCATTCCCCACACCCTCCACATTCTTTTAAAGATGCCATGCCTTGTTTTATGACTTAAACACTTCACTCAAAAAGTCATTTGTCAATCTTAATATTGTAGGAAATGAATTATCTCTTCTCCCTATCTGTTTAAAAATATTTCCCCCTGTATCTGTAGTTATCAGAAGCTTGACTATGCTTTACCTGTTTTGGGTTTTGGTTTTGCCCCTGCCTATCCTTTGTTTAATGTCTGGAATCTACAGCTTGATGCCATATGTCAATATTTGAAAATTACATGCTGTCATCTTTTTGTTTCTGCCTATTCTTTCTCTCTTCCCACCCAAATTCCAACTGAACAGATGTTATATTATCTGGAAGTTTTACTCATGTCTCTTATACTCTCTTCTCTATTTCCAACATTTTTTCTACGTTTCAGCATGGGTGTTTTCTTATTTCTGTGTTTCCTTGTGGCTGTTTTTTCATTTCTTTGAGTTCACTGGTTCTATTTTCTGCCGTGTTCACTCTGTGCTTGTAGAGACCCAATGAATTCTCCTGCTACTGTGTTTTCAGTTTTCATAATGATAACTTGGTTCTCTCAGGTATTACAATGATGGCTTTAGTTCTCTTTTATTCTTTCTGACCATCTTTTTTTTTTTTTTCTTACATACTTATAACAGCTACTTTAGAATCCATGTCTGCTAACTTCAGCACATAGATAATGATTGGATCTGCTTCTGTGGTCTGATTTTTGTTATAATGATAAGTCATGTTTTTCTCCTATTCACCTGTCCCTTTAAAAATATATGTCTGAGAGTTGGGCATGGTGGCCCACATTTGTGACTCAGAGATAAGGTGCCCCTGGGTTCAATCCCCAGTACATATGCCAGACACAACATGTGAAAAAAATCTCAAGACCAAAGTTGATATTACTTTCCCCAGAATGTTTGTTCTTTCCTTGTTTAGGCAGCTGGTATAAAGGACTGATCACTTCAATCTGATCAGACTCTGAACTGTTGGGGTAAGTTTGCAGTTTTAGTTAGACTAGGTCAACCTCCATCTTTTTTTTTTTAATTAATTTGATTGTGGCATATTTAACAAATCATGTAATTCATCCATTCCAAGTGTACATTTTAATAATACATATTAGTTTATTTCTGAATTTTCAATTTTACCTATTGATTTCTATTTCTATTCTTATGCCAGTACCACATGGTCTTGATAATGGTAGCTTTATAATACATCGAGAAGTCAAGAGGTGATAGTGCCCCAACTTTCGTTTCAAAATTATTTTGCATAGTAATATGAATTTCAGTATCTTATAAGTTTGTACAAAAACATCGGCTGGAATTTTGGTATGGATTACCTAGAGATCAATATGAGAACTGTCATCCTAACAATACTGACTCTTCCAATCCACATGCATTGAGTCATTCTCCATTTATTTATATCTTCTATAATTTCCCTAAAAATGTGTTGCATTTGCCCACAAACAAGTATTACTCAATAATCTTCTACCAAATTGATTCTTTTATTCTATTTTATGAATCTGTGAAAGAAATATCCAGGCGTGGTGGCGCACTCTTGTAATCCCAGTACTTGGGAGGCTGAGACAGGAGGATCTGGGTTCACAGCCAGCCTCAGCTACTTAGTGAGGCCCTCCGCAACTTACTGAAACCCTGTTTCAAAATAAAGAATAAAAAATAGGGCTGGTGAAGCTCAGAGGTAGAATGTCCCTGGGTTTAATCCCCATTACCGCAAAAAAAAAAAAAAAAAAAAAGAAATTGCATTTTAATTTTATATTTGGATTTTTCTTAATCACTCACAATCAAAACTCACAACATACTGGAATAGAAGGAAATACCATTGCTTTCTGGGCATTGATCTTGTATCCCTCACCTGTGCTCTCTTCATTACAACACAGTTTTCTTAGATTTATTTGGTGAATTCCTTTGGATTTTCCACCTGTAGGAACATGTCATCTGGTAATCAGAACAGTCTCACATTTTCATGTTCAGTATGAATACTTTCAGATTTTTCCCTTGCATAATTACCCTGTAGTACCCCAGTGCAATCCTCCCCTTCATATTTTGTATTGGGATTGAGTCTAGGGGCTTTCTACTTCTAAGCTACACCTCCAGCTCTCCCACCATCTGTCTATATTTTGAAATAGGGGCTTGCTAGGTTACTGAGAGTATTCTTAAGTCACTGAGGCTGGTCTCCAACCTACAATCTTCCTGTCTCTGCTTCCCAATACTGGGATTACAAGTGTGAGACACCATGCCCACCTCCCAGTGTAATCTTAAAGAGAAATGGTAAGAGTAGCCATTCTTTCTTTATTCCTGATATTAATGGGGAAACAGTCTTTCATCATAAACAATAATTTTCTCAGCCAGATGTGTGACACATGCCTGTAATTCTAATACTTGGAAGGTTGAAACATAAAGATTGCAGGTTCAAGGCCAGCCTCAGCAACTTGGCAAGCCCCTATTTCAAAATAAAAAAATAAAAAGGCTGGAGGTGCAGCTTGGCAGTAGAATTCCTCTGGGTTCAATCTCCAGTACCAAAGTCAAATAAATAAATATGTCTCATTAGTTTTTTGGTTTTTTTTGTTGTTTTTTTTTTTTAATAGATGTCCTTCTCCAGGTTAAATTCCCTCCTTCTCCAAGTTTATTTTGAACTTTGATCAAGAATGAGTGTTGGAAGCTGGACGTTGTGGCACACACTTGTAATCCTAGTACTTAGGAGGCTGAGACAGGAGGATCACAGGTTCACAGTCAACTTCAGTAACTTGGTAAGATCCTGTTTCAAAACAAAAAAAGATAAAGTAGGACTGGGGGAGTAGCTCCGAGGTAGAATACCCCTGAGGCTCAATCTCCAGTAACACATGCATGCACGCGCGCGCACACACACACACACACACACACACACACACACGAGTGTCGGATATTGGCAAATGCTTTTTCTATGGCTTAACTATTGGGTAACACGCTAATCTTGCCTTGTTGGAATAAATCCCTCTTGGTGTATAATCTTTTATAGGTCCTTGGATTTTTGGCTAATATTTTTAAAGAGGTTTTGTGCTATATTGGTGAGGGAACTGGTATGTAATATTCTCTCTCTCTCTCTTCCTCCCTGTTTCCCAGTTTCTTTCTTTCTCTCTCTCTCTCTCTCTCTCTCTCTCTCTCTCTCTCTCTCTCTCTCTCTCTCTCTCTCTCTCTTCATATATATATATATATATATATATATGTCTCATAATGGGGATTGAACCTAGGGGCCTTTTACATTTTACCTCTGAGACACTCCCAACCCTACTTTATTTTTTAATTTGAAGCAGGGTCTTAGTACATCGTTGTCTGCTGGCTTCAAATCTGTAATCCTCCTTCCTCAGTCTCCCAAGTACTGAGATTATAGACCTGTACCATCACACCCAGCTGTGGTATTATTTTCTTGCAATATCTTTATCTGGCTTTATCTTCAGGGTAATAACTTCTTATAGGCTAAGTTGGGAAGTGTCCCTGTATCCTCTACTAGGCGGAAGAGTTTATTTGTGGAGTTGATCCTGGTAAATCCTCCCTCTGGTCCTGCTGTTAGTGTGTGTTTGTTTGGTGACTTGGCTCGCTATGTCAGTGAGTGAGGTCTAGTCTCCACACAGTAAGAAACCTCTGATGTTCTTTCTCTTGGAGGGTGGAGATTTGGGCACACACAAACATGCTGGATGACAGAGGTCTGAGCAGGGCTCTCTGTCTTCTATCCTCTTTTGTCTGTTAAACTTTCTGCCTCTGTGAGTATTTTACTCATCAGTCTGCTATCACCAAGCACAGGCTAATTTTTCTATTGTTTTCAACAATGTCATGGGGTACAAATTTTTCCACATCTTGACCCAATTATTTGGGGCTCCTTTCCAGCAGTAGTTTGCTGTTTTCTCCTGACTCCTAGGGCACTCCTGTTCCTTATATTTTCCCTTGCTTTTTTTTTCCTTTCTTTTTTCAGTACTGGGGATTGAACTCAGGGGCATTCTACCTCCGAGCTATACCCCCAGCCCTATTTTTTATTTTTTATTTTGAAACAGGGTCTCACTAAGTTGCAGAGGGCCTCACTAGGTAGCTGAGGCTGGCTGCAAACCCAGATTCTCTGGTCTCAGACTCCCAAATGCTGGGATTACAAGCATGCACCACCATACCCGGCTTTCCCTTGCTTTTGTCTGATAAACTAGTTGGTATGTAGTTATCTTGTTACCTTATGGAACTACCAGCCTCCACTTAAATGGCCTTGATTTCCCTCACTCAGTTCCAAATCATTTCAACCCCTTTGAGGAAAGCTTCAGAAATCTCTGTTCTGTGGCTCCTTCCCACCCACAGAAGAACATCTCTGATTCATGCTCTGTAGCTGGGGGTAATCACAGTGCTACTCTCTCTCTGGAGTCTAAGATCTTCTCAGTTTGCCTTTCCTAGTGTGGAGCCTTTGCCTGTGAGCAAACTGGGGTGAGGTTAATATGGGAATTGTTATAGTTTGGGTTTGTAATGTCTCCTAAAATCCTCATGTATAGAAAGAATGTCCCAAACACAGCAAGGTTCAGAAGTGAGACATGGCTGGAGGTGGACCCTGGGGGTGTGGCCAGAGGCTGTATGATTCTCAGGATGGAGATTTCCTCTCTCTCTCTCTCTCTCTCTCTCTCTCTCTCTCTCTCTCTCTTTCTCTTTCTCTTTCTCTTTCTCTCTTTCTCTCCCCTCCAACCATAATTCCCTGAGGACTTGCTTCTGGGGCTTTTGCTTAGAAACCGGCCAATCAGGAACAACCCTTGAAAACTACAAAAATTCTTTACTGTAAGCCCTAAGTATATCTTCTGCCTCTACACTATGCTTCTCAGGTATTTTTGGTCACAAAGGTAAAAATGCCAGCTAATACCAGAACTTGGAGTTCCTGGTCTTCTCCCTAGGATGGGAGTCTTGGTGGCAGAAGGAAGTCTCAGCTCCCAGTCACTCTCACTTGGGGCTTGTCCTCTACAACAGTCGGGGGTGGGGGCAGGTTTGGAGATGAAAAATACTGGCAACTGTCCTTTTCAAGGAAATGCTGTGGCCCTTGGCTGGGGGCTGGGGAGAGGGTGCCCCATCTTTGTGGCAACAGCTTCCTGGGAGAACTGAGGCAGGGACAGGGAAGAAAGGAGGAGACCAGAGCTCATCTGCTGCAGACTCACTGTTGTAAGGAGATCTGCTTGAATCTGTATTTCTTCCCTTGCTGTCTGCTGCAAAAACAGTTTCCAGAGACCTTACATGGTTGTTTTAAAAACACTTCTGACACTTTAATTGTTTCACAGGGAGCTTGTGTGTAGAGCTCCTCGGGCCACTGTTTTGGAAATGTGTTCAAAATGTCTAACCTGGCAAGTTAATGTTAGCTTCCCTAGGACCCAAGCAACAGGGCTTCGAACAAATGCTTTACATGAATGAGATGCACATTTATGGACCAAATGAAAGCTTTGAAAAATAGATTCCTCTAAAGTGTCTTCCTTTATGCCTTTCCCTCTAAGTACCATGTAATGAGGCAGAGAGCAAGCATGATGTTCTCTTTCTGAAAAGAAGACTCAAAATAATGCAATGTAGGACCACATTACAACTCAGCTCAGCCCGTGGAAGACTCCCCTCCCCAGCAGAGCCTCAGTTACCATGGTATTATAGTTGGATGTAAGTAAGATGTTCCCCAGGCTCTGCTATGGAGGCAACCGTGTTTCCAGGCGGGGGCCTGGGGGTGTGGTCAGTGTCTCTGTCAGCATTCAGCATTCTCACTACTATCATCCAAAATGACTAACCACACAACTTCAAGGGAGGAAGATTTATTTGCTCAGTTTTTTGGAGATTTTGGATTCAGTGCATGAGAGGCCAAGGTCTGGAGCTCAGGACATGGGAGCAGGGTGCAAAGAGAGGGAGAGAGGGAGGCACTGCTCTCACACCATGGAGGCCGGAAGCAAGAGGGCCAGCAAGCAGGGGGATTCAAGACACGAGCACAACCCCTAAGGCCATGCCCCCAGGGACCCACCTTCTCCAGCACATCCCCTGGCCTAGGTGACCTCCCAGGCCATGGTTAATCCTTCACAATGGATTTATCTACTGATGAGATTGCAACCCTCATGACTTAACTATAGCAGCATCAATATGAACATACATGAACTGCATGAACATTAGTACATGAGCTCTTCAGGGGAGATTCTATATCTGACATAACAGTCAGGTATAGTGTGTATGTGTTGTGGGGGTTTCTGCCCTGCCCAGCTGCAGCATCTTGCTCTGATCTTTTGCTCTCTCTGCTCCCCACCATGATGCCCTAAAGACCTATAGCCCTGATCCGTCTTGGGAAGCCAAGTATATCTTCCTTCCTCTAGATGTCTGTGTCAGGTATTTGGGTCACAGCCATGAGAATGCTGATCAAAATATACGATATGTTTATATTGCTAAGCAACATCGTCCAATGTGTGAAATGCTATGCAGTCATGATTTCTGGGACATATAGTAATGATTCATGTTCTCCATAGCTAGTCTAAGTCCTAGGACTATACAGAGATACAATTTCTGGACTTATTACTGGATTTAAAAGAGTCAGTAGAGAAAAATAAATTTTCTTTTTCTTAGATTATAGGTTTAAAAGGTCACAAAAGAAAGGATGCATTTACCATTTTAAAAGTGGTATAATTCTGGGAATAATGATCCTTTTCTGTAACTCAATCCTCTGGGGAAACTTGTGGAAAGAGGTTCCCCAAGAGCGGTTGGAAGAGATGCAAGCTCAACGTGATAATTCATTCTTTTTGCTTCATTTTATCTACCTGCTCATATATCCTCACTCAACGCCTTCACAGAAGCCCAATTTAAAATGATCTGGAAATGAAATTAGTTTCTTCTTGGTCAATTCAATGAGTTGACAGCAGGAGTAAAGATGCTCCCCACAGTTCAGGCGCCCTTGCTGGAGATGAGTTCAGGAGCTTTTCCTTCATTTTGGCAAATGACAAAACTTTATGTGGGGTTTATGTAAAATCAGATTCTGAATACATGCAATATTGGAAAAAAGATTTTCTACACTGTGATCAGAAATAGCCACGGGGACAGGAACAGGGGATTCCTGCAGCTGGAGTTTGACAGCTGAGCTTTGAAGACATACGTGACAACATTCCAAGTCTGTCACTGGAGAGACAGAGCTAGAGATTCTCTGGAGATGCAAGTGCAGATCTGGCTCAAGAGTGGGGCCAGGCATGTACGAAAAATGACATGTATTGCTGCACATGAATGCAATGGTCACAGCCTGCCTGGCCTGGTGCCCTTCCTTTGAGCTTCCTGGCTTCCTACCCTCCCTTAGAAACCAAAGTCAGGCAGAATGAGGGGTAGAAGTAGAAGTTACATTGGAAGAAAGAAGTTACATATATGTATATCACATACATGTATATGTCTCTCTCACTCTCTCTTTCTCTCTCTCTCTCTCTCTCTCACACACACACAACACACACACACACTGGAGAGTTGGGAATTGGGATTGGCTTGATAGTCATTTAGGCTGGATTTTAGGGAGACAATTATAAGAAATAGATGTAGGGAAGAAATTGAACTTGAGAGAACAGTTGCCTTTCAGGGAGTAGATTTTGAGAATGGCAGAGATGAGAAGATTCATAAGTTGGCTTTATTAATAGTCTTTGTAAAAAGAGTAAAATCTCTTTGATTATGCTTTTTTTTAATATATGCATTGTTGTTTTTTGATTTGACATTGAACCTTATCTTGATAATCAGGACCCCCCATTAGAGCTGGCTCCTCTGTGGTTTTGGAGTGTGTGGCTCTATATTGTTATTTAAGGAAAAATTTCAGCCATGGTCCTTGCCAGTTGATCCCACACACTATATATGAAAAAGGAAAATATAACAAATACTGAAGTAATTAGCTCAGAATTTTCACCAATGGAAATGACTTTTTTATGGTGAAGTGCCATTATATCTGAAAGGCAATTTACCCATGAGAAGACACGGTCACATTTAGTCACATTTGGTCACATTAAGAGGTCCTAGAAAGGTAGTGGGGTAAGCACCCTGGGCACAGGGGAGGTACCATTTTAGAAATGCAAGAATTGTTCTGGTTAATCAAGTACTATGTGAAATCTTGACATGAACATTGTTTTTCATGTGGCTGCATTTGATATCAAATTTTTGTGAAACTTCCAAGTACACGAGAAGCAAAGAAAATGCTAGGAACCAATTTCCTTGGATTGAAAAGTGGAGTTTCTTAGAATGTGCAAAGAACCCTACATCAAAAAATTATATCTGATTCTTTAAAAATATCCTCTCCAAGAGTCACATCAGCAAAACGGCAGAGCAGGCTGCTCTGTCCTCATTTCCCCCACAAGAGCATTAAAAATGAGCAGAAACTTTCACCACCAACTTTGTCAGAATTCTGAAAAAGGCAAAGAATTACAGTAACCAAGAGAAGGTTGAATGATGGGGAAAACCCCTTCAAAATAAAAGGAATAGTTGTGACATTTTCACTTGTCCTCCCTCTGTCCCCTCCCAGCATGGCAGTGGCTTTGACATGGCAGCAGCTTGTATTCTTAGTGTAGGGTCCTGTCCCTCATTCAGAAACTCTTGTGTATGTCTGCACTAGCCTGATTGAAAGCTACCTGAAACACTTTGCAAAGTGCTCATCTCTTCCATCTAACTTAAAGCTCGGGCTGGAGAAGTGATGGACACAGCTCAAAAAGAGTGAAGCCGAACTGTAATTATCAGATGCCTGGGGTGACCAAGAGAATGGTTGCCATTCCAACTTAAGTTAGATAGAATCTCAGTATACTTTTGGTTAGAATTTCCTGGATTGCTAATAATGTTGAACTTTTTTTTTTTTTTTTTTTTTTGCGGTACTGGGGATTGAACTCAGGGGCATTCTACCTCCGAGCTATTTTTTTACTCTCTATTTTGGAAACAGGGTCTCCCTAAGTTGTGGAGGGCCTCACTAGGTAGCTGAGGCTGGCCTCCAACCCAGATCCTCTGGTTTTAGCCTCCCAAATGCTGGGATTAAAAGCGTGCGCCACCACACCCGGCTCGAACATTTTTTATATATTTGTTAACCATTTATATTTCTTCTTTTAATATCTATTTAGTTCAATTGCCCATTTGTTAATTGGATTTTTTGTTTGTTGTTGAGTTCTTAATATATTCTATAATTAGTCCTCTATTAGAGGAGTAGGTAGCAATATTTCCTCCCATTCTGTAGGGTCTCTCTTTAGACTCTTTTTTCTTTTTCTTTTTTTTGGTACTGGGTACCAAAGGCATCCTATCTCCAAGCTACACTCTCAGCCTGATTTTATATTTGGAAACAGAGCCACTAAGTTGCTGAGAGCCTCGCTAAATTGTCAAGACTGGCTTTGAACTTGTGATCCTCCTCTCTCAGCCTCTCAAGTACTAGGATTAAAAGTGTGTGCCACCATGTCCAACTTCTCTTTAGACTCTTGATTGCTACTTTTGTTGTGCAGAAGCTTTTTAATTTGATGCCATCCAATTTATTGATTCTCAGTTTTGTTTCCTGAACTTTGGGGATCTTATTGAGGAAGTCTCACCAGTGCCTTTGTGTTGGAGAGTTGAATAAAAAGCAACTTCATAAAAATGAGGAGAGAGATTAGTAGAATAGTGGAAGCAACTGGGGGAGAGAATAGAGGGGAAAAGGAGGCTTGAAGAAAGAAACAAACCTAATACTGTTATGTTTGCATAAAAATGTACCATTACCAATGCCACTTGCGTGTATGGGGAGGGGTGTGGATGGAAGCAAGAGATGTTGTGTGCACATATGAACATATTAGTCTGAATCTCATTACTATGTTAGAACCAAATGCACTAATTTAAAAAAAAATGAAGTAAATCAACAGAAAGTGTCTCTGAGGAAGCCCAGACATTGGACTTACTATATGAAGACTTTGAAGTAACTATTTTAGTTTATGGCCATATCACCCTGAACATGCTCCATCGAGTCTGATTTTGGAAGCAAATCAGGGTTGGTCCTAATAGTGCTTGGATTGGAGACAATTGCTTTAGACATATTGACAGAGCTAGAGGAAAACAGTCTTACTTAAATAATTTAAAAACAAATGCATTAAAGTATAAATCTATGTTTTTGGTCAAACATTATATAAAGATGTAATTTGTGACAACCATAACATAAAGGGAGAGGATTGAGACACACATGGACATCGAGATGCACATAAACAATTTTTAACCCTACTGAGGTTAATTGGTCTCAATTTTAAGTAGATTGTTATAAATCAAGGATGTTAACTATAATTCCCGTGGTAACAGAAAATAAGATGCCTAAAACATGTTCACAAAGGAAAAGAGAGAGGGAGATAAGTCAAAGTGGTTCATTATAAAAATCAACCATTTGTAGTATAATCATATAATTCCATTATTATATGATCATATAATCATATCATTGAAAAATAAGGCAATAATGGAAGAGACAAAAAGCTACAAGACACACTAACAATGAACAGCAAATAATGGAAGTCCTTCCTTAATAGCGAATGTGAGCGCATTAACCTCGCCAATGAAAAGTTAGGAATCGGCAGGGGAATGTTGTAAAACTGACACAGTTGTGTGCTGTCAACAAAATATGCACCTGAAGTCTAAGGACACAAATATATTAAAGTGAAAGACTGAGAAGAGGTAGCCCATTGCAAATTTTGGTTGCTGAAAGAAGAGTTGGTTGGCTATACTTACATCAGAAAGTAGAGACTTTAAATAAAAAAAAAAATTACAGATGACATAAAAGGACTTTATATAGTGATAAGAAAGTCAATTAAAAATTGTATACATATATATGCCAACTAACAGAATCCCCAAATATATGATGTTAACATTGAAAGAATTTTTTAAAAGTTATACACAGCTCTACAATAATGATTAGAAGTTTCAATAGCCCACTTTCAATAATATGTAAAACATCTCTACAGAAAATCACTCGTACAATAGAGGACCTGAATGACACTGTAAACCCACTAGTTCTAACAGGCATAAAGGAAGCATTCTGCTCAGCAATGAGAGGATACTCACTTTCCTCCAGTGGATATAAAGCAGTCTCTAGGAACAGAGCCCATGTTAGGCCACAAAACAAATCTATAAATCTTAAAACACTGAAATCATACAAAATCTCCTCTCCAATCACCATGGAATGAGGCTATAAACCAATAACAGAAGGAAAACTGGCAAAATCACAAATATATAGAAATTAAACCACACAGCATGAAGCAAACAATGAGTAAAAAAGATGTCACAGGAGAAATCAGAAGGC
>PVLC010000075.1:45188-57688 GCA_004027655.1 Graphiurus murinus
GGGGGAACTGAAATAAAGAAATAAATAATTCTATACATCAAGAAACAAAAAAAGAAAGAGGAAACCAAAACTAAATATGGTAAAAAAAAAAAAAAAGAGTAGAAAAAAATAGGAAAATGATAGGATAAATGAACCCAAAAGGTATTCCCTTGAAAAGACCAACAAAAATAGAAAGGAGACACAAGTAATCATAAGCAAAAGAGTGGACACTAGCAACTGCCCAGAAATTAAAAGTATTATATAATCATACTATGAGCATTTGTATACAAAAACTTAGATAACCTAGGTGAAATGGAGAATTTCCTAGAATATGAAAATTAGTAAAATAGACTTTAGAAGAAACAGAAAGTCTAGAGACAAAGAACAAGTAAAGAGATTGAATCAGTTATCAAAAATCTCCAAAAAGAGAAAGTCCAGGACCAGATGGTTTTGCTGAAGGATTCTACCAAGTAGATAAAGAGGACTCAAATCAATTCTCCTTGTAGCACTTCAAAGAATAGAAGAGGAAAGAGCATGTTTTAAGTCATCTATGAGGCCAGCTTCCATTCTGATTACAAAAACATCCCAAGACATGTCAAGACAATATCTTTTATGGATATTAATGCAAAAACCCTCAAGAAAATACTAACAGACCAAACCCCACAATGTATAGAAAGGTTCTCCATGACTGAGTAGGACATGTAACTGGGATGCCAGGATTGTTCGATGTATGAAAATCAATGAGCTTAATGTGTCACATTGACAGGATTGAGGGGGAACCACATGCCATCTCAATTGATTTAGAAAAGACAAAAAGCATAGTCGATTTTGAAAAAGAAAAAGCAGAGCTGGAGCTCTGGCATTTCCTGGTTTCAAAAGTACTGCAAAAGTGAGATTGTGAAAACAGGATGGTATTGACATAAAGATCAATGTGTAGACCAACAGAGTAAGAGAGACAGCAGCACATAACTCTCTTGTGTGTGTGTGTGTGTGTGTGTGTGTGTGTGTGTGTGTGTGTGAGAGAGAGAGAGAGAGAGAGAGAGAGATCGATCAAGTGTATGATCAATAAGGGGCTAAGATCACACAGTGCAGAAAACAGTCTGTAACAAATGGTTCTGGAAACACTGGATATACATGTGTGAGAAGCTGAAATTGGATATTTACCTTAGACCATATGAAATTATCTCAACATAGATCAAATACCTAAATGTAAAAACTAAAACTATAGTCATCCTAGTAGGAAACCTCACGACCTTGGGTTTGGCAGTGGCTTTTTTTTTTTTTTTTTTTTTTTTTTTTTTTTTTTTTTTTTTTTTTTTTTTTTTTTTTTTTTTTGTACTAGGGATTGAACTCAGGGGTATTCTTCCTCTGAGCCACACCCACCCCCAGCCCTATTTTTTATTCTTTATTTTGAAACAGGATCTCACTAAGTTGCAGAGGGCCTCACTAAGTAGCTGAGGCTGACTGCGAATCTGTGATCCTTCAGTCTCGGTCTCCCAAATGCTGGGATTATAAGGGTACATCATCACACCTGGCTTGGCAGTGACTTCTTAGATATAGCTCCAACAGCACAGTCAACAGAAGAAAACCAGTCACAGTGGGCTTCCTCTAGATTAGAACTTTTTAGCCAGGTGTGGTAGTGCATGCCTAGAATTCCAGTACTTGGGAAGCTGAGACAGGAGGGTTGTAGGTTTGAGGCCAACCTCAGCAACTTAGTGTTTCAAAATTTAAAAAAAAAAAAAAAAAGGTGGGGCTGTAGCTGCTCGGAGGTAGAATGCCACTGGGTTTAATCCCCAGTGACCTTCCCCCCAAAATTAAAATATTCTGTGCATCAAAGGACATTATCAGCCAGGTTTGGTGGTGCATACTTGTAATACCAGACCAGTACTTGGGAGGCTGAGACAGGAGGATTGCAGGTTCTCGGTGATCCTCACCTACTTAGTGAGACCTTGCTTCAAAATAAAAAATAAAATGGGACCGGGAACCGGGCATGGTGGCGCACGCTTGTAATCCCAGCATGCGGGAGGCTGAGACCAGAGGATCCGGGTTTGCGGCCAACCTCAGCTACCTAGTGAGGCACTCCGCAACTTAGTGAGACCCGGTTTCAAAATAAAGAATAAAAAATAGGGCTGAGGGCTGTAGCTCGGAGGTAGAATGCCTCTGTGTTCAATCCCCAGTACCGCAAAAAAAAAAAAAAAAATAGGACCGGGAGTGTAGCTTGGAGGTAGAATGCCCCTGGGTTCAGTCCACAGTTTTGTAAAATAAATAAATAAATAAAAGACAATATCAATGGAGGAAAAGGGTAACCCAGAGAATAGAAGAAAATATGAGCAACACATGTACCTGCCAAGAGATGAATGTTCAGGATATCTAAGTAACTCCTACCACTCAGCAACAAATAAACCACCAGATGTTAAAGATGGAAAAAGGACTTGAGCAGACAATTCTCTCAATGTGATAAACAAATATTCAATAAACAAATGAGAAAGATACTCACTTTCTTAGGGACAGACTGATCCACCAAGCAATGCCATCTCACACCTGGGATAACTACTGAAAAAACACTAGAAAATAACAGTGGATTTAGAGACTTTGGAGCCTCCACACATTGCTTCAGGGCTGAAAAATGGTGTAGCCACCATGGGAAAATTTGGTGGTCCCCAAAACTAAAGGTAGAATTTCTTTATCATCCAGGAATTTTACTGTTGGGTATATGCCTCCAAGAATTGCAAACAGGGCTCACAATGAGGCTTGCATCCCAATATTCTCCGCAGCTCTCATTCACAGTATCCAAAAGGTAGAAGCAACCCAAGAGTCATCAAACAATGCATAGGTAAACACAAAGTGGTATATCATTCAGTGGAATAATATGCAGCTGTGAAAACTTAAAGGATTTCTTATGCTTACATAAACATGGATGAAATTTGAAACATTATATAATAGAAATAAGCCAGACATGGCAAATTTTGTATGTCATTATAAAGTATGTAGAATGGGAAAATTCAGAGTCAGATAGTACATTAGAGATTGTCAGGGTATGAGTGGAGGATAAGAATGGGAAGTTCTTGCTTAATGATGACAGTTTGATTTGGATGATGAAAACCTTTGAAAATAGTTATTGGAGATCCTTGTACCCATAGGTTACATAGGCGAGGTGCTGAAACGAAATATAGATACTTGAAGTACATGAAGGATGCTAGTTTGTTACTGTATCTTTGTTTACTTGCTGAAAGAAGGCAGATTTCCAGGGATGGGGGTGGGGTTGCTGACTAATTTTTTTTTCCAAAAGGGATATGAAAAGCCAAATAAGTGTGGGAGCCTCTGCCTGTGAATGTAATTACACCACTAAAATATAGACTTAAAATTGGCTAACATGCAGCCGGGCATGGTGGCCCACACCTGTAATTCTAGTACTTGGGAGGCTGAGACAGGAAGATTACAGGTTCAAAGACAGCCTCAGCAAGTAGAGAAACTCTCATCAATGTAGGGAGACCTGTTTCGAAATAATAAAAACAAAATAGGGCTGGGGGTATAGCTCAGAAGTAGAATGCCCCTGGGTTCAATCCCCAGCACCACATACACGCATAAAAATTTGCTAACATGAAATCTGTGTGTGTATATGTGAGGGGTTCTGGAGATTGAACCCAGGGGCATTCTACCTCTGAGCTCCACCTCCAGCCTTTTCTATTTTAAAGAAAATTTTGTTTTGAAACAGGGTCTCACTAGGATGCTGAGAGTCTCACTATGTTGCTGAGGCTGTCTTTGAATCTGCAATCCTCCTGTCTCAGCCTCCGAAGTACTGAGATTATAGGCATGTGCCACCACATCCAGCTAAAATGGAAAATTTAATGTTACATATATTTCACCTTAATAAAAAATTTACAAAACACTTTCTTAATTTAAAAAATTTTCCTTTTTTTTTTCTTTTTGAAGAAATCACATCACAAGGAACGCTGTCTATGTCCCACTCTTTATCCCGACAGTGTGAACTTTGGCAGGTCACCTGCCTCTTCTGAGTTTTAGTTTTATCAGACAGGACCTGTGTTTAATGCAGATTGGCTGTTTAAGTGTATGGTGGTCATCTGTAGTGTTTTCTCTCACTAATGCAGGCAGAAGGGTAGAGTGTGACATCAACCCATCTCCCTAGCCTACTTTCCTGTTTTACTCTGACTACTTGTACTTAATCCAGTCTTTTTCTCCAAACCCACATGTAGCCCTGCTCACAGGGGAACTAGTCACCAAATCACTCTTCCCTCATTAATTCTGGATGACCTTGCAGGGCCCACTTCATTTCCTCCACATCTCCAGAGAGGTCCCAAACACCTGCTGGTCCTGCCTGGCTCCTACTAAAATCACTGAGCTGGTGAAGATTTATGTCTAGTTTCTGAAGAGAGGTCAGGTAAGCCGACCTCCACCTCCCCGTCAGCCCTGCGGGTCTATGACTCTGGGATTCTAGAATCCACAGAAAGAATGGGATGTGACCCTCTTCCCTCCCCATCTGCCCACCAATAAAACGAAGCTGACAAGGGCCCCTAGGTGATTTCAGATTCCCTTTAATGCACAACAGAATTCAGATTTTTGTAGATACTGATCTTTACGGTTCTTTTTATGGAGCCTGAAAAGGTCTGACCTATTATTTGGACCAAAATCTCCTGCCAACCACCCTGCCTCTGATTTACATTCAGCTGAGACACATTGTACTCTTCTCAACCATGGTCCATTGGGAGAAAAAGAAATTCTAAACTGTATCATGTTAGAAGTGCCTTCCACTAAGTCGGACCAGTGGTGCATTCCTGTGATTCCAGTACTTGGGAGGCTGATACAGGAGTATCACAGGTTTGAGGCCAGCCTCAGCAATTTAGCAAGACCCTATTTCAAAATAAAAATTAAAAAGGGCTGGGGGTGTAGGTCAGAGGAACAGTGCCCTTGGGTTTACATCTCAGTCCAAAAAGGTAAAAATAACACCTGACAGATGCCTTCCACTCATTTTGCTAGGCTTGAGGAGGCATGCGGGACCAGCACTGCCCATGTGTCAGACCATCACCGCATCTTTTCAGGACTCTATCTCGGTCTTGGGTTCTGCCAGAACCCCAACTGTAACCTGCAGTCACGGGGGTTCCCTGCAGCCTTCTCCCACAGCCTAGCAGCAATGTTTCCAGACAATCTCCGTGGTAACGCATCCATACTCAGTCCGACTCACACCTCCCTTCCCGATCATCTCCAAAGACATGGCTCTCAGCCCCAGGTGCTGCAGAAGCAAAAACACTGTTTCATGCCAGTCGCTCTCCATCGCTGTAATCCCAGCACTTGGAGGCTGAGACAGAAGGATCACAGGTTTGAGGTCAGTTTTAGCAACTTAGGGAGACCCTCAGCAACTTAGCAAGATCCTGTTTCAAAATAAAAACTAAAAAGGGCTGGGGGTGTATGTAGCGCAGAGGTAGAACACTCCTGGGTTCAATCCTCAGTATGAAAAAAAAAAACAAAACAGAAACCCAACCTCTCTCCAGAGAGCCAAGGTCTTCTGTGGTCTGTCCAGGCCCTGCACCCAGCCACACCAGGCTGTTGATGTATTTGCTCCTTGGCCTTTCCAGTGCTGCCCCTTGGGTGCATTAGGATGCTGTTGCTTGCTGGCTCAAGGAATGCTGTTCCTGTATTACTTAAAACCTGTTTAATTCATACAAACTGTCTAATGTTTAACACAAGGTTTCTTCAGATTTGTATTCCCTCTGCTAGAAACTCTTCTCTGTTTCCATAATTTTTAAGAGTATTTTATCAGCAGCTGCCTCACATTGTTGAAACTTCTCGTGGGTCTCAGGATGTGCCCCAGAGCATCAGTCCCCCGAGTCCCACACCGGCTGATATGTGGATGGGCTCAGCAAAAGCTTGTCAAGGGAACGAAGGGAGGACAACTCAGTGAGTGGTCATGTGTCTTGGCCCTGTTTCTCCCTCCTGGTTTTTCCTCCTTGCCCTTTGCTCTATGGACTTAGTTTATAGATGAGCCTGAGCTTCATTCAACTTTGTGCTTTCTCACCCAGCAAAAGTCCACAACAGGACAGTAGCAAATGTTTGCTGAAGCAGTAACAGCATCACTCAGTGACTTTTGGAGGGAAGAAACAGAAAGAACAAAAGCCAACTCGCCTTTCGAGATTGGCTGGTCTCTCTTAACATAGTGTTTCCTGTTTCCATCCGTGTTCCTGCAAATGTCGTAATTTTGATCTTCTTTATGACTGAGTAGAATTCCATTCTGTGTATGTACCACGTTTTCTTTATCCATTCACCTGTGGACAGACACCTGGGCTGGTTCCATACTTTGGCTCCCATGAATTGTGCTGCTACAAACATGGACATGTATATATCACTGTAGGATTTCTCCCACATGTTGAAGTTAGAGAGAAAATAAGAAACACAAGAGACTTTAAATAATGCAGAGAAACACCCATAGAGTAGTGGAAGGAGATGAGAGGAGGTAGGAAGACAGGGGAAGGGGCCGGCTTGAGGAAAGAGACAGTCCAAATAATTTTATGACAATATGTGAAGGTATCGCTACCAATTTCACTAACTGAAAGCAGGAGTGGAGTGGATTGTGGAGAGAAATACTGCAAGAAAGCCGGGCGTGGTGGCGCACTCTTGTAATCCCAGCATTTGGGAGGCTGAGACCGGAGGATCTGGG
Source organism: Graphiurus murinus (assembly GCA_004027655.1). Taxonomy (NCBI): domain Eukaryota; kingdom Metazoa; phylum Chordata; class Mammalia; order Rodentia; family Gliridae; genus Graphiurus; species Graphiurus murinus. The sequence continues at coordinate 51,838 of PVLC010000075.1, forward strand.
TTCGCAGCCAGTCTCAGCTACCTAGTGAGGCCCTCTGCAACTTAGTGAGACCCGGTTTCAAAATAAAGAATAAAAAAAAATAGGGCTGGGGGTGTAGCTTGGAGGTAGAACGCCCCTGAGTTCAATCCCCAGTACCACAAAAAAAAAAAAAAAAAAAAAAGAAATACAGCAAGAGCTCTGTGTGTGTATGTTTGCATCACACTGAACCCCACTGTGTTGTATAACTGCAATGCTCTCATAAAGCAATTAACTGAAAAAAGACAGCCAACCAACCTATCTGTGCCTAGTAGGAGGGAAGGAGAAAGATTTTTCACATGAGCTTATTGGCTGCCTTCAGCTGGGCTCATTCATGTAGATCCGATCTGAAAGAGACACAATTCCCTCTGTTTCCTAGACACTCAGCTTTTGTGTCTCATAAGGAAAAGCAGATCTATCACCCAGTGGCCTGGCTTCCTGGTCCCAAGCTGTACAACAGGTCACTGGACTGCTGCCCCTAGTGCACATCCTGGAGGTGAGCATGCCGCCCACTCTGCTTCCTCACGGGGAGCTCACCTCAAGCACCATCACCTGGCCCCATCCCAGTGCAGGTTCATCAAGTCCACCCACACACACGCATCTTTGCTTCCTTATTACTTGGAGTCTGTAATAAAACATTTCTCTTGTCTTATTTTTTAAAAAATTGCTATAAATAACATCATAAATGTAAACAAATCCATGATCTATATGCCAGCATTTTAAACAATCATCATCATCATCATCATTATCATACTAGGATGAACATCTATGTATGTAATACCTAAAATAAGCTACAGAACAATGGGAACTTTCGAGGTTCCTTCCTCAATGGGACTCCACAGCTTCCTCCCCAAATATATGTCATTCTGAAAATCATCAGAAAATCATCCTTGTTTTGCTTTGCCTTATGAATGCACACACAGTGTATGGAATGCTAAATAGCACATTGTTAATTTACGCTTTAAACTTAATAGAAATGAAATGCACACATTCTTCTGACTTGCTTTCCCACTCAGTGTCTCCTCTGTGCTGACCGGTACTGCTGTCTGGTGACAGGCCACCTCTCCTGCTTTGCTCATAACTGACACTTTCTCCTAGGTTTTTTTCCTTCCCCCAGCACAAACAGCACTGCTAAGAACTGTCTTGCACAGACTTAAGAAAAATCACGCAAGAGTTTCTCAAACCTTTAAGGGAACCTGCTGTACCTTAGCTTAGGCAACTCAAAAATTTTACTGAATTCCTAAAATTCAACCTATTCACTCAACATTCATGAACCAGGCATGGTGGTGCACACCTGCAATCCAAGGACTTGGGAGGCTGAGGCAAGAGAATCGAAGGTTCAAGGCCAGCCTCAGCAACTTAGTGAGACCCTCAGCAACATAGTGAGACCTCTTTTCAAAATAAGGACAATAACAAGATGAAGGCTGTCGTCTCTATGAGAACAAGCTTCTTCTGGAATCCCTCCTGAAGGGCCTGCCTTCAGTCAAATATATCCCTGATGACTTGCTTGGTGTGCTTCTTTTTTTTCATAAAAAATTTGCTTCTTAGCAGATAACGCACCACAAGCATTTTTCTCTATTAATCTAAACATGTCAGTGTTGGGTCCATGTTGTCAAACTTTTTTATTTTTCTTTTTTTGGCATTGCAAATTGAACCCAGGGGTACTCTACCTCCAAGCTACACCCAATCCTTTTTGTTTTTATTTTGAAACAGGGTCTCACTAAGTTGCCGAGGCTGGCTTCAAACCTGTGATCCTCTTGTCTCAGCCTCCCAAGTCATGAGATAAAGGCGTGCACTGCCACATATGGCTAATGTTGTCAGACTTTTTAAAGAGCTTGTTGAAATCTGCCAAAACTTCTTCTAAACCCTGGACTGTGAATTGTCTTTTATTTTTTTTATTTTATTTTTTTCTTCTGAAGCATCCTTTCTCTTGCCTCCTCTTCAGCTATGCATCCCTGATCCTGGCCCAATAGTCCCCATCAGTCGGTTCCTCAGCAACCTCCTTGTCACTAGGTCAGAGCTGCTGTGGTCCGGTCCCAACGCAGGCTGCCAGCTGTTGCAAGCCCTCATCCCATGGAGAAGCTCTTGGGTGTCCACTTCTGACCACTGCTGCTCATTCGCTCCTTGGTGATCTCGTGCATGCCCTGCTGGATTCTTGATGGAGTCTCGGGTGTCATGACTCCTCTGGAGCTGCCCCTGTGTCTACTCAGCTCCTAACTGTGGTGGTCAACTGGTGAAGCCTCCCTCAGACAGTGGCCTGAGAACTGCAGCAGCAACTTGGTCAAGTGGCCGTGCTGGGGAGGTGGTGTTCCAAGGGAGAAACATCACTTGATACTGGGATAAAAGACAAGATGGACCTGCAGGAGCACTGTCAACAAGAAGCAGCATCCTGAGGGGCACATTGTTTTCCAAATGGCACATCTACATTTCACCTGCATAGCGATGCAGGAGGGCAATGGAAGGCATCTTGGAAGAGCTGCTGAGCATGCTCGTATTTGTGTGTGTGTGTGTGTGTGTGTGTGTGTGTGTGTGTGTGTGTGTGTGAGAGAGAGAGAGAGAGAGAGAGAGAGAGAGACACTGGGGATTGAACACACTGGGGTGTTCTACCTCTGGGCTATACCCCCAGACCTTACTTATTCACATTTATTTTTGAAACAGGGTCTCACTAAGTTGCTGAGGCTGGCCTTGAACCTGCGATCAATCCTCCTATTTCAACTTTCCAAGTACAGGGATGACAGGCATGCACCACCAAGTCTGGTGCATTTGTGTATACTGATGTTGCTGATGTGCTTGAAGTCCCTGGGGTCTCCGCTGTGCCTGATCACAAGGGGTTTCTATCTGTAGCCTGCAATGTTGCCCCCAAGCAAGACTGCTACCCTGTTCTCCAGAGCCTTGGGACCTGGTGCTGAGGTAGCCCCTGTGGATGGAGGTCCTTGCAGACATCTGCTTCCAGGCTAGGGTGGTGTCTTCCACAGTAGGCAACTCTTTCCACCTGCAAGCAGCTTCTCCAGAGTTCCCACATCTCCTCAGCGACCTGGCTTCTTCCCAGCACTCGCCACTCCCCAAATGTCATGTATTGAAAGGAGCTTCTTGAATCTGTTCAGCCCCCGGAGCTCATAGTAAATCCAGTGGCACGAGAAGGGCCAGCCTTTCCTGTCAACACTGCAAGCAAATGCTTTGCTTCGGTGCAATTTCTAGGGTGCTGAGAAGAACGGCTTCTAGGGGTGGTCTTCAGTCCAGGTGATCTGATGCTCCTGTATATCTGATTCCTTGGGCCCCTCTGGGGTTTTTGTTGGTCTCTTTGCCTTCAGTGAGGAAGACTCTTTGGTCTTGGAGATCACAGCTGTGGTGGCCAGGACAGGCCTGCTGGAGAGTTGATGTCTGCCGTCACATCCTTACTCACCTCTAGTGTCTAGTTCAAGCAAGTAGGCAGCCTGTCACTGCAACATCAACAGGGGAGTTTGTATGCTCAGGAGCACAATGCACAAAACCTGAGAAGGAGAAATTAAACTCACCAGTGTCTCTGGGAGTTCTACCTTGGTCTGGGCCACACTCAGCCTCCAGCTATCTGCCAATCAGGGCCCATGCTTCCCACCCTGGCTCCTGCTTGTGGGGCTCTGCTCACCTAACTCATGATTTTTCAGATAGGTCTGTCAATCTCTCCAGTCTTTCTTTTTTTTGGGGGGGGGGGGAGGTGAGTAATTGCCTCTGTGACTTCAGTTCTCTTACATTATCCAAGAAGAGTTGATTTTTCAACCCATTCAGATTTGTACTTGTTATTGGGATGGAGTGGTGACTGCCAGACTTCTTACTTACAATTTGATTCATCATTTGTTTTATTTTTAAAGATAAAAATTCTTATTTTCTAATTATTTGCATTGAAGAGGCCTGGAAATTGTCACTGAGTTGTAAAGAGGACCCATAGGTTGTGATCTGTGGATACCATCACCTTCAATGAAGTGAGAGTAGGATTTTTTGAATAAATTGTGTTTCTAGTTCTGGGACAAGAAATGTATCATATGAATCTAGAGTATCTTGAAATCCTGGAAACTAGAAAAACTACAAGAATTACTGAGGTTTCATGTCCAAAAATATTGCTGAGGTTAAATTAGCAACATCCAGGTTATACTATAACATTAAAATATTCATGTGAAGTTTATCCTTTTTTTTTAAATAAATTACAAACAGAGATACTACAGGTTAAAAGGCAATAACCAAAAAGGCATGAACTTTATTGAGTCTCAAACAAATAAACTGCAAAAGTAAAACAAAACGTTGGAAGAAGTTTGAGCACTGACTGATTATTTCATTGTATTAACAAAGTATCAATGATTTGCATGTGATAATAGGATGTATCTATATATGTGATATAAGATCTATACCATGATATAAATTGTAATATGTGTGTCATGATAGATATTACATGATATAGGTCTCATTGTCATATGAAAATCATCAATATGGTGATATATATATTTATTTATTTACACACACTGAGGTTAAATTCTAGGCCTTGGGTATACTAAGCATGTGTTCTATCACTGAGCTATATCCCTAGCTGTAGGGCTATATTTTAAAAGGCCCACTGTCTTTTATAGATTCACACTAAAATATTTTCAAATTCGTGGATATGATGATTGCAATTGATTTTAAATGATGTGAGAAGAAGAGGTAAGTGAAGGTTGAGAGGAAACCAGGTTGGTCTTGAACTGGTGCTTGTTCATGATGGGGGTCCACTCTTCTGTCTGTTGGAATATTTCTTGAAAATGTTCACAATAAAATGTTAGATAATTAAGAAAAAGTCTTTTCAGCTAGGGAGGCCAATTATATGAATCAAAAACATGGAAAATATATTTGCAATGTATAAATTGGGAAAATCTTCACATATAGGCACCAAGTATGTACAGGAATGTTCAAGAGATATTGTTTGCAATAACAAAATGTTGTTTGGAATAACAAAAACTAAATTTCTACCAAGAAGAAACTAATAGAAGACAGCATTTTAATATAATCAGACACTGAATCATGATATTAATTAATATAAATTTCTATCAAGAAGAAACTAATAGAGGACGACATTTTAATATAATGGGACACCCAGCCACTATATTAATTGTGTACCAAGTTAAATTTTCAAGCAGTGTCAAAGAATAGTATTCCTAATAAGAACTAGAAATTAAATACAAAAACAAAACAGTCTCAACACAAAAGTGAATTAAAGTATGAGCCTACATTCCACAGTAGAGGAAAGTGTGAAAGTAAAAGATGAATGAGCAAAGAGAATGTGGTGTGTACACACGATGGAATTCTACTCAGCTGTAAAGAAGAACCAAATGATGTCATTTGTAGGAGAATGGGTGGAACTTGAGAATATTGTGTAAAGTGAGATCAGCCTGTCTCAAAAAGTCAAGGGTCATATGTTTTCTCTCATATGTGAAAGCTGGAGAGAAAATAGGAAACAAAAGAGACTTCCCTTCCATGAAATGAGGAGAGACCAGTAGAGTCGAGGGAGGGGATTGATGGAGGGAGTGGGAAGGGAAAAATGAGGCTCGAGGGAGAGAACAGTCAAATAGTGCTGTGTCCAGAGATGAAGGTATCACTGTCATGCACTGAGAGGGAGGAGGGAGTGGGGCGGGACGTGGAGGGAAACACACCAAGTGCTCTGCATGTGCATTTGTATCACTTGGAGCCTTGCTATGATGTGTAACTGCAGAACAGGAGTAAAGACACAGATTGCAGTTAAGTGGAGGGAGACAGACAGACCATGCTAACATTGATGGAAAGAAAGCTGGGGTAACTATACTTATGTCAGACAAAGCAACTTCACAGCAAGGAA
>PVLC010000075.1:62688-252493 GCA_004027655.1 Graphiurus murinus
TATCCAAGAAGTTGGAAAGACATGAAAGACCAGATCATAGTCCAGACTTAAAACACAAGGTAATGCAGTACCACAGAAAATGTAAATAAATATTGTCTGGCATGACCAAGAGAAAGAATCCGAATTTTATCCTGGTTGAGTATAATGGTTCAGGAAGTGTTTTAGAGAAAGTGATGGTTATCTCTAAAAGGATGTTTCCCAGGCAAATTTGTTCAGGATATACATACATTCCACAGGCTCAGGATGCAAAAGAATAAAGTGTGAGTAGGATTCATAGGAAGTTTAGTGAGCAGAGGTTTAAGGTAGAGGTTAGAGGTGAGGACAAAGATTTGAGACACCAAGTGGTCAGCTAAGAGGCGGTCAACCTCAGGAATAGTTTTGTATATCTCCCCAGAGAACTGGTCCTCATCCACCCATCACATGGACCCTGAAAGTCTTGGAGCAGGGAGAGCAGGTAGAGGTGGTCAGTGAGATTCAGTAGATACCTACTCAAGTGTGCTCAGAAGGCAGTGAGCTCTCCTTGTCTGCGCAGGGTTGTGACACACAGGGACCTGTGCATTTTGGTTGACCTGCCCTGCTCCTCCCCTAGCTGATGCAGGGCAGATGTCTGATCTGGATCAATCCAGGAGGAAAGCAAGTGTTCTTGCTTGACTGATGAGGTTTGTTTGTTTTTTTTTCCCCCCACTGGAGGAAACACTTATTGCACTGGATTCAGTGCCAAATATAATATTGAGTTACAATGATTATTTCAATCAATCATACCTTAATATGACAACTAAGTTTGAGAATCTGTCCATTGGTAGATTGAACATATTTTACTTTTTTAAAAAGAATTTTATTGGTGCGATATGATTATACATCCTAATGAGATTCAAAGTGATGTATTCATATATGCACAGGACATCTCTAGGTGTGGTTCCTTCCTAACCCCATCCTGCTTCCTCCCTGTACATGCTAGAAAGGTTGTTAGTGATACCTTCATGTGGACATCATATTAATTGGTCTGTTTTCTTCCTCAAGCCTCCTTTTTTCCCTTCCCTCCCCTCTCTTCTGGTCCCCTTCCACTATTCTACTAGTCTGACTCCTTATTAGCACGAAGTTTCTTTTCTTTCCTATTTTCTCTTTAGCTTCTACATTTGAAAACAAAATTTAAAAAAAAAATGACTCGACTTTCTGAGACTGGCTAGTTTCACTGAGCATCATGTTCTCTAATTCCATCAATTTTCCTGCAATCCCTGTAATTTTGTTTTTCTTTATGGTTGAGTAAAACTCCATTGTGTGTATAAACTACATTTTCTTTATCAATCCACCTGTTGACAGACACCTAGGATGGTCCCATAACAGGGCTTTTGTGAATTGTGTTCTTATAAACATAGGTATGTATCAGTATAGTATTATAAAACTTTCTGATCATAGGCTTTAAACAGAAATGTTGGCCTGAAGTGGTAATATGGAGTAATTATATATACATTTGCATTGGAGACTAGAAAGATTCAAAGTGATACATTCACATATGCACAGTATTTTTTTCCATCAGCAACTGTATCTGTCAGTATTCTTGCAACTATAATCCAGATTGACCACGGAACTTTGAGGAAAGAAGATTTCTTTTCTTTTTTTTTTTTTTTGTGGTACTAGGGGTGGAATCCAGGGGCCTTGTACCTGCAGGCTACACTCCTAGCCCTATTTTATTCTTTATTTGGAAATAGGGTCTCTTTGAGTTGCTGAGAGCCTCACTAAGTTGCTGAGGCTGACTTTGAACAGCAATTTTCATGTCTCAGCCTCCCAAGTGTTTAGGATCACAAGTGTGTGTCAACCACACCTGGCTGGCTTGTGTGTGTGTGTGTGTGTGTGTGTGTGTGTGTGTGTGTGTGTGTGTGTGTTCAGTCCATGTGAGGCTAGGGACTGTGGATCTCAGGGCATGGAAGCAGGAGGTGGAGAAAGGGAGAGCACATGGGCTGTGCTCCTCACAGCTCCTCGCATCATGGGGGCTGAAAGCGAGAGAGCTCAGGGGGAGGAGGAACCATACATTGTCCCCAACACTGCTCCACCAGAGATCACCTCCTCCAGACACATCCTACCAGCCTACCAGGTGCCACGCACGTAAATCCATTACAATGGATTTATCCAGTTCTGGATTACAAGCCCCTTGACTCAATGACATCAGCTCCAAACATTAATAAGTGAGCTCTTTAGGGGACATTTTATATCTAACTATAACAATAACCATTTGAGTCGACATTTACATTTCACATTCTGTCTACAAAACTTATTTTTTAAAGCAAAAAACACAGGAAATAATGCATGTAAGAGAACCAGTCCTCTTGCCAATGATTTCTTCTGTGGATTTGTAGCCTAGCTCTCAACTCCCCAAGAGCATCCATGCTGGCTTTAGGCTCCATCAGTTTGGTTTTCAGTGGACAATTTGAGATAAGCCTGCATTTTGAGTTTGGTAAAGGTTTCCAGTGTACTGCATGGTGGTCTTTGTTGGCAGAATTTTATCAAATGCTGCTCTCAGAATCAGACAAAATACCAGGCAGCAGCAGGAGAGAGAGAAGCATATGGAATTGTTGCTGCACGAAATGGAGTAAGGGTTGCAGGTTGGAATCTGAGAGCATAATATGAGAGTATCTTGGGTGAATAATTAGTGCTCATTTCTTTTCTGCGGTCACCAAAGCTCTCTGGCAAAGTGTGTAATACCAACTCCTTGCTAACACTGGGCTTTGTACTTCTTAGGAGTCACAATTGTTAGCAATGTTAGCAATAGCTCTTTCCTATCAGATCAGTTTGGCCCCATTTGGGAAAAGTCCATTTGGGAGTGGCTTCCTACTGGCCATGCCAAATGCCTATGGGATTGAATAGCTGCACAAACATCTGACCATATACATAAGAGATAAAGATCCTATACATGTAAACACACATCCAGTTTCCAATTATCTTTGACAGAATTGTGGAATAGCTAATACAAGTTATTTATGTTTGTATTTGTATTGTCTTAGATAAATTTCTGTGTTTATGGAGGGGCAAAAACCTATACCCAATATCTACATTTGATCACTTGCTTACTACTTGGAAGCCAATACCTAGATTTGATCACTTGTTTACTATTGCCCAGTTTTGTGATCAGAATTTCTTTTTTGTTGCAACTTCTCCATCTGTAAGACAGAGATAATAGCAATGGTGCTAAGAGGAAGTTTTTTTTATTTTAATGAAGCCTAATTTATCATATTTTTCTCATGGATTTATGTTTTTGTGTTCCATCTAAGTTTTTGGGTTTTTTAGCCTAACCCAAGATCACAAAGATTTTTCTTCTATGTTTTGTCCTAGAATTTTACAGTGTTAGGCTTTATCAAGTCTATAATTAATTTCTGCATGTTGTACAAGGTAAGAATTAAGTTTTGTTTCATGAAGTTGATACTTACCATCATTTATTTAAAATGCTATCATTTTAAAATTAATTTCCTTAAACTGTTTTTTTCTGAAAATGAATGGACTATTGAGTTCCATTAATGGATTTACTCATGTAATTTTGCACTGTCTGTATTACTGTAGCTCAACAGTAAATCTTGAAATTGGGCAGTATGAGTCATGCAACTTGGCTCATCCAAAGACATTGTTAAGAAAATTAAAGGAGAAGCCACAGGCTCAGGGATCATATCTGCAAGGCACACATATGCCTTTGCTTTCTGTCCACCCGTGGTTTTTTTTGAAAGCCTCAGCATTTTAGACTTCATACTTGGCAGAATGTTCTAAGACCCCAAAGATAATCAAGGCCCTAGATACCATTACCATCATTTAGAGAAGATTGCTTTTGCTTCTCTGCACAAGCACACTAAAAGTCTGTTCATCTTAACGATGATCTCCAATAGATGTCTTACACGTGTTCATCTCGGTGAAGCTCACCCACAGGCTGGCCAGTTCTTGCTGGAAATGTCATTTCCCAGTTTGTTTCTCCCATTAAAATATTTCTATTAGCAGTATTATCTTTCTTTAAAAATATTTTTATTGCTTATCCTTTTTGTATTCATGTGCCCAATTCTTAACTCATTTACTTTTAAGAATTTTCCCTAACACAATATTTCAGGATATAAATTTTCTCTACATCATACTTTTAGTGCACTGATATTTTCCATATACTTTCTGATATACCATATGATTTTTCTTCTACTTTTATTCTTAAGATATGTTTTCTTTTTTAAAAAATTCATGGGCTTTCTTGGTGATTTTCATGTTAATGATATCTAAACTAATTTTATTGTAATTAGAATATGTGCTCTAAGTGATAAGAAACCTTTAAAATATTTTTGAGAAGTTCTTTAATGACCTGGTGCATGATCATTCATAAAAATCTTGTATTCTTGACAGGATTATAAATCCTCTGATTTTTTAATGTAATATATATTTAGATCAATGAGATATCTATATTGTTCAAATCCTCCATCTCCTCAGTATATTTATATATATATATATATATATATATATATATATATATATATATGTATATATATACACATATGGATAGATGTCCAATATTATTAAAAAATCAGGGAAAATTAATCATGCATAAAATGAAGTATTATTTTACCTTCAGTTCATAGAGAATTACTGAAAAGACTGGACAGGATGTTGTTCCACAGAATCTAGGATTCACTGATGGGCATATAAATTGGTGAAACCACCTTGGTAAACAGGTCCTCATCATATTAACATATTGGTCAAAGTTCGCTAGAGTCACAGAACTCACAGGATATGCATATTATAAAAGGATACTTATAAAATCAGCTTACCTTCCTGCACCAAAAGCTGGAGAAACCAGCAGCTGGTTGATCGGTCCAAGAGTTGGAGTCTCAGAATGGGTGTGACCAACGATGCAGTCCCAGTCCAAGGTGAAGAGTCCAGGAAACTCCCTGGTGAATCCTAGGTGAAAGTCCAGTTAGAAGAGTGAAGGAGCTGGAGTCTAGGCAAGCGCAGATGCACCCCCACACACAAAGAACCATGCTGCCTTCATGCAGCTTCTTCCTTCCTTTCATCTGAATCCCCAGCCTATCAGAACACAGCTGCCCACATTCAGGCTGGGACTTCCTCCTCAATCTGCTGTTCCACATGCCAATCATCTCATCAACACTCCCAAAGTCACATAATTTTAGGAGTTTTATAATTCATTCAATCCAGATTAATTACTGCAGTTAGTCAATTTTGTTATTGTAACATAATAGTTGAGCTGACCTACTTAAAAAGTAGAAAGGCTTGTTTTGACTCATGGTTTCAGTTTGAAGCCATGGTTGGCTATGTTGTCTTTGGGCCTGTGGTGTGGCAGAGCATCTGGCAGTGTGGAGTGCATAAAGGAGGAAGCTATTTGCCTCAAGATATCAGAGAAGCAAAGAGAGAGCAAGAGTGGGCGTCCTACAGTCCCCCTCCAGAGCATGCCCCCAGTGACCTAAGACCTCCACTAGGCCCCACCCCTTAAAGACTCCACCAGGCGGAGCTTCCCTGGGGCTGAGGACAAAGCCTTCAACCTACCGGCCTCTGGGAAACTTGAAGATCCAAACTGCAGCATTCATCAACTAATACAGCTAAATGTTCACATGCCTGATCACCTACAATTTCACTTTTTATACATCTTTAAGCAAAATGCTCACAGAGGAAGGTTCATAACAATGATGTTTATAGAAATACTAAAACCAATCTCTATGTTTATCAATGGGAGTGGGTGCAGAAAGAAGCGTGAACAAATCGGAGAGACATGCTACAAGATGAGCGAGCCTTAGCTACGTGCAATCAAGTGGAAAAGTCAGCCCAGGAGATGATATATAACATCAAGCCATTTCTATAGAGTTAAAAAAGGAAAATACAAAATATAAATTTAAGGAAACCATAGGGACCCAGTGTAACTATAGCCATCTTCCTTATCTGTGGGTTCTGCATCTATGGCTTCAATCAACTGGAGATCAAAAGCATTTGGGAAAAAGTTACATCTGTAATAAACATGTACAGACTTTTTTTGGTCACTATTCCCTAAACTATATAGTATAACAAGTATTTAATAGCATTTACATTGTATTAGGTATTATTATTATTATTATTATTATTATTATTATTATTATTATTAATTTTGTTGTACTGGGGATGGAACCCAGAGGCATTCTACTTCAGAGCTACACCCCCAGCCCGATTTTATTTTTTTTTATTTCGAAACAGGGTCTCACTAAGTTGTAGAGGACCTCACTAAATTGCTGAGGCTGGCTGCGAACCTGTAATCCCAGTCTCAGCACCCCAAGTACTGGGATTACATGCATGTGCCACCACATCTGGCTGTATTAGGTATTATAAATATCTAATGTGCTTAAGATGATATACAGTCCACAGGAGGTTGTGCATGATTCTATGCAAATATGATGCCAGTCCTGTAAGGGTCTTGGTATCCTGGATGCACAATATTATAGAGTGGGTCCAGGAACCACTCCCCAGGGGATGTACAAGGATGACTGCATTTGGAGGGGATGCACTCAGTGCATCAGGAGGCTAGACCCTCCACACTTCTGCTGATGGGGGACTTTACTGGTACAGCCATTTGCTTCTCAGTTCTGTGACTGGAATATCACAGCTTCTGGTATCGATGTTAACTCACTCTTCTCCCATTGCTATTTCATTTACTCCACCTTATTTGTAGCCAATTCTCTGCATCAAAATTCCATCCTCAGACGTGCCTAGGAAAGTTTTTACTTTCTGGCTTAGACATTTTGCCCACAAAAAATGTAAAAAAAAAAATGTCAAGAAAATTCTAAACAAACAAAAAAGTTTGTAGAGAAAAATGGGTTTTAAGTAATAAGAAACTGTTTGGCATCAAAAGAGCACTATGTAGAGATAAAATATTCAAGTGTCAAGATGATATAAAAATTTCAAACATGTTTATGCCTAGTGAAATACTCTCAAAGTGTGCAAGGCATATATTCATAGAATTCCAGCAAGATTTTAAAAGGCATCAATATATTATTACTTCTCAGAGTTATAAATATGTTAAACAAGAAAACATGTCATCAGGAATATTGAAGATAAAAGAGCTCAGTTGCATCAATATCCAGTATTTGTAGGACATACACTATTCTCACACTTACAAAAAAAATTACAAAATTTGATCATATATTATTTCACATACCAAGTCTGAGTAAAATCCACAGCATATGTGTTATGGAGTTTACAGCTGATCATAATAACTAAGTTGAAGCTAAAAATCAAATGACTAAACTTAGGGATTTTACATATTTTGAAGTCAAAATTTTAATAGCGTAAAGCTTAGATAAATTATAATGGAAATTAAAAATTTCTAGAATTTGATAATGAATACACTACACATCAGCACTTTGATATGTAAGAAAAAATTATGCCCTCAAAACTTACAAAAAAATAAAGGCTAAAAATTAATTAGGAAATGAGGAAAAGAAAAACAAGATTATTACAAAGAAAAATATTATTGAGATGAATATGACTACGACTCATTTCATTGATAAAAACAAAAGAAATAGAAAGCTAAAAAATAGCATTTTTAGTAGTCAGTACGATTGATTAAGGAAAAAAGAAAGTGAAGGAATAATATTTTCAATATAAGAGAGGATATAAATATATTCAAAAGCTAATATGACAGCTATTAACAAGTTAATGTCAACAATTTTAAAGCAGAAAATTGGAAAAAAATCATTAAAAACATCTTTCAAAAATAGACACGAGAAAGCCAGGTGTAGTGGCGCACACTTTTTATCCCAGTACTTGGGAGGCCGAGAATGGATGATCCGGGTTCGCAGCCAGCCTCAGCTACTTAGTGAGACCCTCAGCAACTTAGTGAGACCCAGTTTCAAAATAAAGAATAAATAATAGGACTGGGGGTGTAGCTCAGAGGTAGAATGCCCCTATGTTCAATCCCCAGTACTGCCAAAAAAAAAAAAAAAAAAAAAAAAAAAAAAAAAAAAAAAAAAAAAAAAAAAAAAAAAAAAAAAAAAAAAAAAAAAAAAAAAAAAAAAAAAAAAAAAAAAAAAAAAAAACCCAGATACTAGAAAAATAAAATTGAAGTAATAGCTATAAAAAAAAGGAGACTTACATAGTTACCAGTAAGTTCTACCATGCTTTTCAGGTATACACCATCTCAATTTTTTAACCAACATTCTGAGAATGGAAAGGATGAATCCTTCCAAATCACTTTTTAGGATTAGAGTATGCTGACACCAAAACCAAATTCTGAGAAAAAGAAATTAGAATACTTTTGTGTCATGTGTATAGATGAAAATATTAACTATTAATAAATTGAATCAAAAGACAACCAATCAAGATAATCCTGACTTTACACTGCTTATGTATAAAGCAATACTTTACCATATTAGAGAATTTAAAAGTAGTTAATCATTCCAATACATTGAGAAGAACCCTAAGATAATACTCAGTACATTCTTTAATGTATATTCATACATTCTTTATTACACCCTCTTAGTAAACTAGGTGCTTCTATAATGAGACTGCTTTTAGTATACTGAGGCTTTTGCAATCTGATAAAAGCTCTGTCAAGAGTACTCTAGGAAATATCAGACCACATGAGCAATCACTGAAAAATTCATCCATTGTTCCTGCCCCTTTTGACCTTGTGTTGCAGTTCCTCAATAGTTTGATAATCAGGGGCAAAAGGTGTGGTGGTGCTAAACTGTAGTCCCAGTACTTGGGAGGCTGAGACAGGAAGGATCTCAGGTTTGAAGCCAGCCTCAGAAATTTAGAGAGACCCTCAATAACTTAGTGAGATCCTGTTTCAATCAATCAATCAATCAAGTAAAAGTCAAGGTTGTGGCTCAGAGGTAGAATGCCCCTGGGTTCAATCCCTAGTACAAGAAAAAAAAAGAAAGAAAGAAAGAAAGAAAAATAACCATCATTTTTGTATAATGTGATCCTTTATATAAACAAATCAAAAGACTGTATAAATAAATTAGAAATGGCACACTATTTTAATTATTGTATTGTATTTAAATTTAAAGTATCTATTAACCTCTAAGGAAAAAATACAAACTATACTTTAAAAGACTGGCATTTAAAATGGTAACTTTATATATCTGAACCTAATAATAATTCTAACAAGAAGTGTGATCTTCCTGGGGGCACTTATACTGCCCAGGTTCCCATGCCTGGCCCACACCATGTCCGGGAACCTTGCCTCTTTCTCAGTGTCTCAGGTCCTCTCCTGCACCTGTCCATTCTTAGACTGTTGTTCTTGTGTTACTTTCTAGAAAGAGATTAGTCTTTGCGTGTAATTCACCACATAAACGGAATCAAGGACAAAAATCGCATGATCATTTCTATAGATGCTTAAAAAGCATTTGATAAAATTCAACACCCATTCATGCTAAAAGCACTGCAGAGAATTAGAATAGAAGGAACATACCTCCATGTCATAAAGGCAATATACAATTGGCCCAAATTCAACATCATATTAAATGGGAAAAAATTGTCAGAGTTCCTGCCAGAGCAATAAGGCAAGAGAAGGAAATCAAAGGCCTACAAATAGGAAAGGAAGAGCTAAAATTATCCCTTTTTTCAGATGACATGATACTATACTTAGAAGACTCAACAAACTCCACCAAAAGGCTTATAGAACTGACCAACAAATTCAGCATAGTGTGCGGATACAAAATCAATCTTAAAAAATCAGAAGCTTTCCTGTATGCCATCCACTGAAAAAGAAATCCAGAAAACAATTCCACTTACAATAGCACCCCCAAAAATAAAATACTTAGGGATAAACCTAATCAAGGCGGTAAAAGACCTCTATAAGGAAAAATATAAAAAGTTGAAAAAAGAAATCGATGAAGACCTTAGAAGATGAAAAGATCTTCCATGCTCTCGGATAGGCAGAATAAATATCATCAAAATGGCCATCCTCCCAAAAGTGATCTATATATTCAAAGTGATACCCATTAAATTACCAAGGTTATTCCTCACAGGCATAAAAAATAATTCCTTAAATTCATTTGGAACAACAAAAAGCCAAGAATAGCTAAAGTAGTCTTAGCAACAAGAATCATGCAGGAAGCATCACAATACCTGACTTCAAACTATACTGCAAAACCACAGTAATAAAAAGAGCATGGTATTGGCACAAAAATAGACACACAGACCAATGGAGCAGAAAAGACTCAGAAACAAACCCACACACTTACCATCAATTGATTTTTGACAAGGAGCCAAAACATACACTGGAAAAGAGAGTCTCTTCAACAAATAGTGTTGGAAAAACTGGTTAATCATATGCAGAAAAATGGAAATAAACCCCACTTTCTCACCCTGCACAAGAGTCAATTCAAGACGGATCAAAGACCTGGAAGTCAGGCCAGAGACCTTGCAGCTACTTGAAGAGGGCACAGGACCAACACTTCAATACATAGGCACAGGTAAAAATTTTCTCAACAAGATCCCAAAGGCACAAGCAACTCAAAGTAAGATCAATATGTGGGATTGCATTAAATAGAAGAGCTTCTCAGCCTCAGCTACCTAGTGAGGCACTCTGCAACTTAGTGAGACCCGGTTTCAAAATAAAGAATAAAAAATAGGGCTGGGGGTTTAGCTCGGAGGTAGAACGCCCCTGAGTTCAACCCCCAGTACCGAAAAAAAAAAAAAAAATAGAAGAGCTTCTGTGCAGCCAAGGAAACTATCAAGAACCTCAACAGAAAGCCAACAGAATTGGAGAAAAATTTTGCCAGCTATTCCTCTGATAGAGGACTAATATCTAGAATATACAGAGAACTCAAGAAACTCACAGCTAAGAAAACAAATAACTCAATCAAAAAATGGGCAAAGGCACTAAATAGACATTTCAAAAAAGAAGAAATACAGATGGCCAATAAATGTATGAGGAGATGTTCAACATCATTAACAGAGAGATGCAAATCAAAACTATCCTGAGGTTTTTACCTAACCCCAATTAGAATGGCAATCATAAAAAACACAAACAACAACAAATGCTGGCGAGGCTGTGGAGAAGTGGGAACCCTAATACATTGTTGGTGGGATTGCAGATTAATGCAACCACTTTGGAAAACAGTATGGAGGATCCTCAGACGAATGGGAATTAACCTACCACATGATCCAGCAGTACCACTTCTGGGTATCTACCCAAAAGAATGGAAACCAAACTATCAGACCAACACATGTGTATCTATGTTTATAGCTGCACAATTCACAATTGCAAAACTGTGAAACCACCGAAAATGTCCATCAACAGGTGAATGGATTACAAAACTCTGCGATGCCGGGAGTGGTGGTGCACGCTTGTAATCCCAGCATTCTGGAGGCTGAGATCGGAGGATCCGGGTTCACGGCCACCCTCAGCTACCTTGTGAGGCACTCTGCAACTTAGTGAGACCCGGTTTCAAAATAAAGAATAAAAAATAGGGCTGGGGGTATAGCTCGGAGATAGAATGCCCCTGAGTTCAATCCCCAGTACCGAAAAAAGAATAAAAAACAAAAACTCTGTGATATGTACCCAATGAAATTTTACTCAGCTGCAAAGAACAGAATCATGCCATTTGCAGGGAAATGGATGGAACTGGAAAACATTATGTTAAGTGAGATTAGTCAGCCACAAAAAGTAAAAAATTGTATGCTCTCCATAATATGTGGAAACTAGGATGAAAGTGGGTCATAAGAGGGACTCTAGATGAGGAAGGAGAACCTTAGATAAGCAAAGAAAATGACTTAACTGAAGATGATGGGGGGGGAGGAGGGAAACACCCTAATGCACATGATGTACTTTTACAAACATATCAAAGTCAATCACAAAACTGAACTTGAAAAGGGAATGGGGTCAGAATTGGGGAAGGGTTAAAAGAGAGATGTGTGCATGTATGCCTTTACCAGCTTGTACCTAACAAAGATGTATGATTACAATGCATAATAAAAAATAATAATAAAAAAGAAAGAGATTAGTCTTCGGGGACCAAGGCAAAGAGTGTGGACTTACCAGAAGGGCTCAAGGACCAACTATGCCTCCACCTGTCCATGCCTCACAGGCAGTTCCAAGCAAGGCAGAGATCATTCCCAGTTTTCATAGTAGCTATGTTTTCAACTAAAGTCCATGTAAGATTTAAAATTGGTCAAAATATATTATTCTTATTAGTTCCCTTTTCTTCCTTTTTTCTCTCTAGTTTCCACATATGGAAGAAAACCTGTGACACTTGACTTTCTGAAGCTGGCTGATATCACTGAGCATCTTATTCTCTAGTTCCATCCATTTTCCTGGAAATGACATGATTTCTGTTTTCTTTATAGCTCACTAAAATTCCATTTTGTTTATATACCACATTTGATTTTTTTGTTCATTTGCTGACAGTTACCCAGGTTGGTTCCATGATTTGGTTTATTGCAAATTGTTTTGCTATAAACATGGGCATGCATGTATCACTATGGTATTCTGACTTTAATTCTTTTGGAAAGATGCCAAGGAGTGGTAGAGCTGGGTCATAATGTGGTTTCACTTCTAGTCTTTTGAGAAACCTCTATACTGATCTCCATTGTGGTTATACTAATTGACAATCTTACCAACAATGTAAGAGCTCATATTTATTTCCCACATCCTCACCAGAATTTATTATTGTTTGTATTCTTGATGATTGCTATTCTAACTGGAGTTAGATGGAATCTTGGTATAGTTTTTTGATTTGTATTTCCCTGAGTACTAAGGGTGTTAAAAATATTTTTCATAAGCTGGGCGTGGTGGCGCATGCTTGTAATCCCAGCATTCAGGAGGCTGAGACCGGAGGATCCGGGTTCTCGGCCAGCCTCAGCTACCTAGTGAGGCACTCCGCAACTTAGTGAGACTCGGTTTCAAAATAAAGAATAAAAAATAGGGCTGGGGGTGTAGCTCGGAGGTAGAATGCCCCTGAGTTCAATGTTCAATCTCCAGCACCGCAAAAAAAAAAAAAAAAAAAAAAAAAAATTTTCATGTATTTGATGGCTATTAGTACATCTTCTTTTGGGAAGTGTGTGTTAAGTTCAATGGCCCATTTATTGACTAGATTTGTTGTTAAGTTTTTTGAGTTCTTTTTATTTATTTATTTATTTATTTATTTATTTATTTATTTATTTATACCTTTCTCGTGCATTGTAAATATACATCATAGTGAGGTTCAAAGTGATACAAACATACATGCACACATCACTTGGTGTGTTGAGTTCTTCATATATTCTGGATATTAGTCAGGTGGGAAAGAGAGGTTTGGGAAAGGAAACAGACCAATGATACTGTACATATATAAACATATCACTGTGGATTTCACTATCATATACAATTACAATGCACCAATAAAAAGTTGGGTTTTTTTCTTAAAGATTTTAGTCTTCTATCAAGTTTTAATCAGTAGCAAGGGAAGTTTCAGTTATTGTTACCTTGAGTTTTTATTTAGTGGGGGTAGGTTTTTCTAACATAATGCTCATTTTTAACTATTAACAAAACACATAATTCGTGTTACTTCTTAACAAATCCAAGTGTCAGATTCAGTGATCCTGCTATCGATGGCCACAGAGAAGCTTAGTCAGAGATTATAGTGCCAGATGCTACAGCTCTCTGGGGTCCTTGTTGCTAAATCTCCGAATGCATGGCAGGGTCCCAGTGATGGGTCCCACACTTCCCTTTGCATGAGGACACAGTCTTCCCTTCAGCCCTGCCCACCAAGCTGTGGTCTGGATGGAAGGTCTCCATCACATTCCCTAGCTGGCTCAAATTGCTCTTCCCATTATTTCTACTATTGGTATCACCTGGAGAGAGAGGACCCCCCACTGCTGGACAGGAGCCTCCAGCTGCTAGGTAGGGACTCTGGGTCCATCTCACCTGGAAACAGCTCTGAGATGATCACTTTCCTCCAGGGTACTGTGAATCATGTGACCACAGCCAATGCCACAGTGCAGGAGCTACACTGACACCCAGGTCCTCCTGCAGCATCCATTCCTTCATCCACCCACTCGTGATACATTCTGTCAGTTCCCCAACAAGCATCTGTTGAGTCTTCACATAAGCTGTGTCCAAATGAGGCAAACTTGTATTATGCCATAATACACCACTCCTAATCCATCAAACCAGGTAAACCTATTGAATGCCAATAGAAGCCACTAAAAGTGGAGCAGCTTCTAGAATCCCCCTTGTGTCAAACTCTCCGAGAGCTGTTGATCCAAGTGACTCAAAGGGCAGAGATCTCAAGCTCAGCAGCACTCTGTAGCATTGAGCAGTCATGTGGGATTCTCATCACCTCCCCTTTTCCCTTTCCCACCGCCTGGTCCCAAGGGGCAAGAGATACCAGGCCCTCAGGATGGTTTTGTATCTTTTGATGCTTAGAAAAATTCTTTTTGGAAGATATGTGTGCACTTGCGCATGTGGGACTGGGTTTAATAAAAGCCTGTACAATGGCCAAACTATCGAAATGTTAAGAACCCACAAATATGTGACTTGGCTCCTAGGATTTTTCTTCTGTTTTTCATGTCATCGGCGATTGAGATGTTAGTATTGCCAAGCTAAATGTGAGAGACAGTCACGGTACTGTGGGGTGAGTCTTTGACTTGGCACCAGAATTCTGGATATTACTGAGCTTTCCAACTTCCATGGTCTGCAAGGTACCCAACAACTCCCACACCCCACAAAGAAAAGAGTCATTCCAACATACTGGACAAGTACATCTCCAGTATCAAGGTCTACAAAATTCAAATGTGTTTGCTACGTGATGCTGGAAGATTTGTTCACTCCAAAGTGAAAGCTGGAGGCAGCTGTGCTGACCAAAAGATCCCTACTGGGGGGTCCTGTCTACATCTGTGAGAGGACCAAGCAGTGGTCTTCACAGGACCATATGCAAAGCATGGGAGGTGTTAGCAGTTGTCTCAGTGCAAAACACCGTGGAGAAAAAAGATCTAAGGAAGATTTGGGTGAAGATTTTTCTGTATGATGTGTGATGCCAAATCTGTGTTCTGTATTCCATATGATCTCTGACAAAGAGCTAGATCCTGAGGTTTGGGGAATCTCAAATACTTCTGGTGGAGGCAACAGATGACATGGTCTTCCTTCTCTTTCTCCCTCCTTCCTTCTCCCTCCTCCTTTTCCCTTCCTTCCCTCTCTCTATTTATTCTCTATCTCTGTTTCTTTCCTCCTCCCTCCATTCCTCTCCCTTCCTTTCTTTCTCACTTTATCTCCTTCCTCCTGCAATATTAAGTAAGTAGGAATGGGGTGCTGGGTTGGGTCTTGTACCTGAAACCTTATCCTCTCTTAAGCCCTGAGCTCCTGGAAACCAGAGAGGGAGAAATAACTGTGTTAAGTTCAAGTTCTACATCCTGCTTAACTTTCCCTAATTACTAGTTTTTTGTATTATTATGTGAAGATAATAAATATTTCCTTGTATTGTCATTGTCAGGGTTGAATAATAAAATAGATAGATGAGTGGTTTCTTTTTGTGTGTATGTGGTACTAGAGATAGAACCTAGGGATATTCTATCTCTGAGTTACCTTCACCCTCAGGCTTATATTTATTTGTTATTTTGAAACAGGGTCTCTCTAAGTTGCTGAGTCTCTTGCTAAATTGCTGAACCTGGCCTTGAAACTGCAATCCTCCTGTCTCAGACCCCCACCCCACCACAAGGACTGTATAAGCACCACACCTGGCTGTATACTTTTTTTTTTTTAAGTACAACATGATTACATTTAATTGATTCTTATAATTCATTAGATTGTTTTCTGAAATCTGCTGAACTAAAGTAGTTTGCAGAACCTTTTTTTTTTTTTTTTTTTTTTTTTAACAAAGGCTATTGGATGCTGTTCTATTCCAATCTCAGTGGATCTGTGTCTGCCCTTGAGCTCCAGCGGCACTACTCGGTCTCAGCTCCTGGCACTGCTGGTAAGTCCCTGGCATGTCTCTGTGATGGTGGAAGGAGGAGAAGGCACGCAGTCTAGAGCAGGGGTAGGGAGCACTGCCAAAGCCATCTGCCTCGAGAAGTCAAAGGCCACAGACAGAGAAATCTGGTTTTAATTTTTGGAGCTCAGAAGTTTTAGAAAATAATTTTCCCCATTTTCTTGATGTGATGCCCAAAGGAAAAAATAATAATAAAACAAAACTGGAGGAGGGAAGGTTATTTGCCAAGTGACATTCCCCCTGTCCTTTCTGCTTCTATTCCTAGAAGAGCGAAATTGAGAGCTTCAGGGAAAGTGTTAGTGGTGTATTGGACTGTCTTGTTTTGCTCCTCATCATTGTGATAACAGATTTCTTTTCTGGAGAAGGAGAGACCAAGGCTTATCCCTCACCATTGTTGTCCCCAGACAACGAGGAAATAAAATGATAGCAGTGATTGTGGCATTTATTTCATTTACTGCATGTGAGAATCATGCAAAACCTCTCAGGAGAATGATTGTGGTCAGTCCTTGCAAAAATACTATGGGCTGACCCAAAGTGGGGACACTGAGGCTCTGCATGGGGGTGGCGGAGTCAGGGCATGGGTGTGTGTCTCTCATTCCTGGACACACCATCAAGTGTGATGCTATCATCCTGATGTGGAAATCACAAAATGAACTTAAATCTTCTGATTCAAAGTTTGAACACACTTATCCCAGACCACACACAACTATGACACATGCCTGAGATAATCAACTTAAAAAGAGAAAAGGTCTGTGTTGGCTCATAGTTTTGGAGATGTCATCCAGCCTATAAGTGTCCGGCCCTCGGGGTTTGGGCTTGCCTGTGGTGGCACATCACAGTGGAAGGATCTGGGAGAAAAGCCATTCAGGTCGTGGTGAGAAAGTTAGAAAGAGAGAGGGGCCCAGGTTCAACTGTCCTCTTCAAGGGTATACTCCCAGTGACCAGAAGACCTCCAACTAGACCCCACCTTTTAAAGGCTCTCCCCAAAGCACCTGGCTGTATAAGCTGGAAATCAAGCCTTTAATACACTTACTGCGGGGTACTGCGGGGTCATTCCAGGTCCAAAGTATAGCACCAATCACATCTTCCAAACTCCTCTGTAGACTGTGTTTTCAAAGAATAAAAATAAGGTTCTATCTCACTCCAGTTAGAACGGTGCTCATCAAGTATACATTCATAAGCCAGGTGTGGTGGTGCGTGCTTGTAATCCCGGTACTTGGGAAGCTGAGACAGGAGGATTGCAGATTTGAAACCAGCCTTAGCAACTTGTGAGGGCCCCCACAACTTAGTGAAACATTGTTTCAAAATAAAGAATAAAAAATAGGGCTGGGGGTGTAATTTGGAGGTAGAATGCCCCCGGGTTCAATCCCCAGTACCACACACACACACACACACACAATAATAATAATAATAATAATAATAATAATAATAATAATAATAATAATACAAATAATAACAAATGCTGGTGAGGATTTGAGAAAATAGGAACTCTTATACATATTTGGGATTGTCAGTTAGTACATTCACTATGGAGATAAGTTTGAAGCTTCCACAAAAGACTAGGAATGAAACCACCATACGACCCAGATATACTACTCTTCAGTATCTTTCCAAAAGAATTAAAGTCAAAATACTATAGTGACACATGCATATCTGCATTCTTAGCAACACAATTTGCAATAGCCAAATTACAGAACCAACCAAGGTGGTCATCATCAGATGAATGGATCAACAAAATATGATTTATACACACAATAGAATTTTACTCAGCTATAACGAAAAACAAAAATTATGTCTTTTGCAGGAAAGTGGATGTAACTAGGGACCTCTATGTTAAGTGAGATCAGCCAGTTTCAGAAAGTCAAGGGTTGTTGTATGTTTTCTCCCATAGGAGGAAGCTAGAGAGAAAATAGGAAAGAAAAGAGCCTTCAGATAAATGAAGAGAGAGACTGGTAGGATAGTGGAAGGAGGACGAGGGAGCTGCGGAGGAGGAAAAGAAGAATAGATGAAGGAAATAGTTCAAATAATGCTATGTTCATATACAAAGGTGTCACTACCACACCCTAATATGTTTGGTGCTGGGGGGTGGGGTGGGGGCTGAGATGGGCTCCGAGGGAAACACATCAAGTGCTGTGTGCATGTATATTTGTGTTACTTTGAATCTCACATGATGTATAATTATAAAGCACCAATAAAGTACAATAATAAGGTTATGTTGAATGGAATAAAAAGTGATTTGGTGATTGGACCTATTTATAGCCCCACCTCACTGAAACAGGACAAGGAGGAATAGAGATCCCTTTCCCAGGAGAGATTCCAATGCTGACCTCCCTGCCACCCCAACTGACTGGTGAGAATAGATGGCGGAATGGTTAGGTTTGAATGCTTCTCCCAAGTCTCATGGAATCATGCCCCCAGGGCAGGAAGATCAGAGGTGGGGCCTGGCTGAGGAGGTTGCTGTGGGTGTGGCCGTGGGGACGATATATGTCCACAGTGGAGGGAGGGAGCTGTGGAGGAGGAAAAGAAAGACCTTCCCTTGGTCTTTCTGCTTCCGGCTGCCATGACTTTTCAAGAGTGTTTTTTCTCAGCCACACAAGCCTGCCACCATGATTTCTATCTTGGAGCCAACCAACTGCAAACTAAACCTCTCAACTGTGAGCCAAATAAACATTTCCTTCTCTAAATTGTGCTTCGCTGAGTATTAAATGTATATATTAGAAGAGAGTAAAGGCTGTAACCAATTACTTAAGATTCTATTTAAAAATGCAAGAAAGTGCATCAAAGCAAGCTCATGGAAATGAAAAAGAAATACATAATAAATAAAAAACTACACATCAATATACCAGAGAACAGTTGCATAGTATATAAAAATAAATAAACCTCATGCTATTTAAAATTTTTTAAAACTGATTAAACCTTGCAAAACTGATAAAGATAAAAAAATTTGATGCAAATTACCAATGCACAGAATAAATGGGGAACATCACTTCAGGTCTTATAGACATCTGAATATTCTGATATGCATTGGTCCTGAATATTCAGACATGCACAAATGCATGAATATTCTTGTATGCATTCAATTGAATCCATCTTTCCATAAAGAAAACCCTGGCAACAGATAACTTCACCTATGGCTTCTTCCAGACAGTGATGAAAGAAATGTCATAATCTTGAAAAAAAAAAATTCCCACAGAATACAGAAGGAGGAGAGCAGAGGGAAACAGACAGGATTCCACTAAGTAGATCCCATTGGTTGATAGATAATTGCTTCTGACACCCACCCCTTCCCCAGAGGAAAGGAAGGTTTGGGGCCAACACTGAAGGAGAAGGGACACACTAGCATTAATGACACTAGACACCACTTTATTCCCTGTTAAATGTTTGTCATTGAGCTGGGCGTGGTGGCACATGCTTATAATCCCAGTACTTGGGAGGCTGAGACAGTAGGACCACAGGTTCAAGGCTAGCTTCAGCTACTTAGTGAGGCCCTCTGCAACTTAGTGAGACCCTGTTTCAAAATAAAGAATAAGAAATAGGGCTGGGAGTGTAACTCAGAGGTAGAATGTCCCTGGGTTCAATTCCCAGTACTACAAAAAAAAAAAAGTTTGTCATCATGTAGACATAGCTGTGTGAACTGAAGCAGGATCTGAACATTTAGTACATTAATGACTATCTTCATACATTCTTTAACAACTTACTAACAGAGAAAACAATGACCACTACCAACTACTGTGATATACCATTTTACTTAACATCAGAATGTGTCTGTGCTAATTCTTTAGTCCCTGGAATACAAAGAAAAAAATCCAAAACACAAACAGGTTAAAACCAAAGAATTTAGACATAAAGAAAAGAGGTTTATCAGTCATCTTGCTATATACTAATATCAAATTACCTGAAATATAAATTAAGAAAGCAGTTCCAGTTTACAATAGCTACAAAGTATAAAACTAGAAATAAAATTAACCAAGGAGGTGAAAGATTTCTAAAATGAAAACTATGAGACATTTGTAAAAGAAACATAAAAGGACAGACATCTTATATTCATGTATTGGAAGAATCTATATTCTTAAGTGCCTATGTTACGCAAAGTGATCTACATATTCAATGCAATCCCCATCAAAATACCAATGACATTCTTTACAGAACTACAAAATAACAATCCTGAAGATTGTTATCTTACACACAAAAAACCTCACTATCCAAAACTGTCTGGAGTAAAAACAACAAAGCAGAAGGCTTTGCAATGTCTCAACCTTTCTGATTCTCCTGCGCTCAATCCAACTCCAGGTGTGTATACAGTGTGAAAACCTGGTCATCATCCTGGCTGAAGTCCTAAATTAGGTATCGCATTTGGCTCCCTCTTACTCTCTAGTGCCCATGCTCCTGACCACAACCATTGTTGAAACTCACAGACAACACCAGGCTATTGGTCTCTATTTTCAGGTTACTTTGCCAAATCACTTCCTTTTCTTCAACCCAACCTGCCTGCCTGTCCTGCATTCTTGCCTTACTCTCTCGTCTGAACTGACTTTAGTTCCTTTTTTCCCAAATCTGAACTTATATGATTGATCATTCAATTTTTAAAATTTTAATATAATTTAAATTTTTAAAATTTCAATTCATATAAAAATGTAAAATATTCATGAGTAAGATGTGATGTTTTGATATCCGTACACACTGTGTAATGTTAAAAGAAGGGTAAGCTAATCTATCCCCTCAAGTGTTTGTCATATCTTTTGAGTAAAATTATTCAAAACCTTTACTTTAGCTTTTTTTGAAACACACAGCACATTATCATTATCTATGGTCTTTCTACTGTGCAATGGAATATCACAAAGTTTCTCAGACTACTGTCCTATTGATAAATTCACTCACTATGTAATTACATCCTGGGTCACTCACAGCATTTGTTTTATACTGGGGATACAGATACAACTAGTTGGAAATTTCACAAGGCATAGCTATCCCGAGTCAGCAATAACTAACATGAAGCTGGACATATGGGGGAGAGGGGGTGCCCAGCAAGTATCTGTGAGTGGCTGACATCATTTCACATGTATAGATAAAGGCCATCATAAAGACTTGGGCTCCATCCCAGCCAGCACCTTGCATCTGTACCATAATATTTGCATTTTCTTTCTCATTTCCCTCAGTAGTTATTTCAAAACTTAGTTTTAAGTCTTTTACTAGCCTCTCATTCTCAAGAAACCCTAGTTATTCTTTCATGTTACACTTATTAACTCAACACACTGGGGGCCCAGAGCTGTATTTGTCACTGGGGGCCTGTCTTAGTCCATTTTATGTTGTTATAATAGAATGCCCAAAACTGGGTAATTTATAAGGAACAGAGGTTTGTTTTGCCCTTAGTTCTGGTGACTGGGGCCTTGTACTGCATCTAACATGGTGGAGGGAACTGCATGGAGAGACAGAGCAACTGTGCCAGCTTCAGTCCCTCTATTTCTTCTTATAAAGCCACTGATGCCATCTTGGGTGCCCACCCTCATGTCCTCATCCAATCCTAATTGCCTCCTATAGTCCTCGCCTCCAAACACCATCAACATGTGAATTTGGGGATTAAATTTCCAACATGTGAACATTTGTGAGACACATTCAAAACATACCGAGACCCAAAGGTGTGCCAAAACTAACTTCTTGGTTGGTTGTTCTTCCTGTCCTACTCCTTAGTCCCTCGAGGCTCCATTAACTGGAGTCTGTCCTGAAAGACAGACTTTCACCTGGCCCCCCTGATTTTACCATACATTTTTATCTAGACATCTACACCGACTAAGCTTATTTGACTTGGTAACAGCCCGGACATCACCTTCAGGCCTCAGTTCCTTTTATTGCATAACAGGTTTAGACTATGGCGGCCTTTCCCAGTGCCAACAGCCTGCCGAAGGAGCTGTCTCCACAGCCAGAAGACGGTGCCCATGTACACAACTTTCCACAGAGAAGAGCGTCGTGACTCTGTGCAGGCCTGCACCTCTTGTCTGTGTCATGGGTCTCCGTGTCTCCATCTCCAAAGTCTCCATGGCATCGTCTTTTCTAGAAGTACAGGATGAATCAGGTCTAGCCAGAAACCTGCCAGTATCTGCCCCTTTGGAGAGTGGAAGGTGAAGGCTGACCAGGGTAAACTCACCACACCCAGGGACAGTCTGGAGCCAGGCTGAAAGAGACAAACAGGACAAGGGTCAAGACACCCTCCCCGGGGGCCTGTGAAAACACACCCAGGGCTAACTTGTCCCTCAACTGCCAGCATTTCCATCATCAATCCTCTGGTTAAAACACCACCGTGCATGTTAAAACAAACAGTGCTGTGCCGGGTAGTCTTAGCCTGCAACAGAAGCAAGGCAGCTACTGCTCTGCTAATTGATTCCAGGGATCAGACGTTCAGACCCTTGTTCTCCCATCAGGCAGCTGGGGAAATGCTTTATTTTTTGACATGTTGAGGTTTAACTTAGAGAAAAAGCACCAAATCCCCAAGTGCTTGAGACCTTTCTCCCCTTCCCCAGGTCCCTTTTAACAACATCACCTCTCCACACCCCTCCCCACTGCCCCCCTATCCTGCACATGCACACCATACCCAGACCCACTGGTACCCACACCCTTCCTCCTGCGAACCCACGCACTGTAGCTCCACTCTGGCCTGCTTTCATGCTATCGCTTAGCAGAGACCTTTGTATCTCTCTCTCCTGGATCCTGCCCAGGCCTCCAACCTCATCTCAGATCTCTCCTGTCTCACTTTCACTCCTGCTACAGTTTATCCATCATGACAGAGAGCCCAGCATTTTATATAGTGACTGGCTGCTGACTCATTTGTCTCCTGGCGAGGTGTTAAACTTGTCAAGGGTGGGAATACTACCCTGTCTCTTTCTCCCCAGCCCAGAGTGTGGGACCTAGGACCCTTGGTCAGTGGGAATGTTTGCTGGATTACATCATTGTCCCTCAACCCTCCCTCCTGGGAAGTGGCTCCAGAGCAGCTGCTCCCTGAGTGCATAGAGCATCTTGGAAACTTCAGCCCACGAGGCCGCTCGCTGTGCCTGGCCACCGCAGGTTCTTTCTGGTGCCTGCCCTAACTGCAGATGCAGAGCTTGCAACTCAGGCTCAGGATGCAAAGGAGCTCCGGCAGGAGGCAGCTCTGAGGATGCATGACTCTTCCTGCAGCCCCAGCTCTTTAGAGGGGGTCAGCACTGCTCCCAGGGCAAGGACACACATGTGACTGCAGCTGATGCAGAGGACAGGAAGTGAAGAGGGACCACTCCAGAGAAAACACAGGAAGTGTTCCCCAGGTCTCGAGAGCCCTGGCTGGAGAGCAAAGCTCCGAGCTCAGTCCCTGCTGAGTAGCCAGAAGCTGGCCAGGAGGGCTGGATCACAGAGGGATGAGGAAGTGGAGAGGGTTGGGGGTCCCATGCAAGTTGTTGGGCTCCAGATTTGCTAACTGCAAAAACATACAACCTTACAGCCTCAAATTCTAAGATACTGACCCAAGTAATTGTATTCCCATATGTGAAGCTGAGATCACTTTTATTCTGACCCACTTATTCTATGATGTCTTTTTTCAATGGCCCAGAAGGCAGATCCACAGCAATCCACTCCTGTGCTCCTGTGCCAGTTGTCTGAATTAGCAGGGGCAGGTGGAGGAGGGCTCTGTCTCCCAGGCCTGGATTCTCAGCCAGGTTAAAATCCTTAGGGTTTAAGCCATTCCTCTGTGTTTGTTTACATGTTCAACAAGGACTTCCTATTCCTTTGAAGGAGAAATACTGGCTTCCTGGATTTCTGATGGGCTCCCACAAAAGGTAGTGGAATAAATTTATCAAAAATGTCTAAGTTTAATTATGCTGAGTGAGATCAGCCCTTCCCAGAAAGCCAAATGTCCTGGTTTTTTTTTTTCTTTTTTCTTTTTTCTTTTTTTTTCTCATATGTGGAAGCTAGAGAGTAAAAAGGGAAAAGGGTCTTTTAAGATAAATGAGGAAAGAGACCAGGAGAGTAGCAGGAGGGGATTGGGAGAGGGAGGAGGGAAGGGGGAAAAGGAGGCTTTAAGAAGGGAACAGTTCAAGAGAGATGGCGCATGCGTGTAATCCCACGTGTGTGATCTAGGAGGATTGCAGGTTCTAAGCTAGCCTTAGCTACTTTGTGAGGCCTTCCGCAAATTAGTGAGACCTTGTTTCAAAATAAAGAATAAAAATAGGACTGAGAGTGTAGTTTGGAGGTAGAATGACCCTAAGTTCAATCCCAAGTACCGCAAAAAAAAAAAAAAAAAAAAAAAAGAATGGAACAGTTCAAATAATGTTATGTCCATACAGGAAAGTGTTACCACCAACCTCACTAATGTGTACAGGGAGGGAGGGGGGCAGAGCTGGGTGAGATGTGGAGGGAAACACACCAAGTGCTGTGTGCATATATGTTGTATCACTTCAAAGCCAAAAGCTTACAGAATCAATTCTCTCTAAGCATGCATAACTGGGATTTGCCTTGGTATTATAAAGTACAGTCAGAAACTACCCAAGCTAAAAACGAATGTTGGAGATTGAACCCAGGGCTTTGTATATGCTAGGCAAATATCCTAGCTCTGAGCTGCATCCTAGTCCCTTTTTTTTTTTTTTTTTTTTTTTTTGTGGTACTGGGGATTGAACTCAGGGCCATTCTACCTTTGAGCTATATACCCCCAGCCCTATTTTTTATTCTTTATTTTGAAACCTGTCTCACTAAGTTGCTGAGTGCTCACTGGGTAGCTGAGGCTGGCCGCGAATCTGGATCCTCCAGTCTCAGCCTCCCAAATGCTGGGATTACAAGTGTGCACCACCACGCCCAGCTTATTTTATTTTGAGAAAGGGTCTTACTAAGTTGCCCAGCCTGGCCTGGAATTTGTAATCCTCTGGTCTCAGCTTCCTGAGCACCTGGGATTTCAGGCATGTGCCACCACACCCCTCCACAAGCAAAACGTGGAAGACCTATTTTGGCAACATTTATTGAATCCAGTCATAACTACATTGACCCCCATGCATTCTTTACCTATGTCTTTTTTTCTTTTTTCTGAAAACAAAAGGCTAGGCAGCTTCTTCTCTATTCCAATCTCAAATGGGAAGTAAACTTTCAACCAACAAAATTTTTGAAGTGTGAACCCTGGGTGAGCCTCTGCCAGGTGCTGGGGATAGAGAAAGACTCAAGAGATTCATAGGATGGGGGCAGCAGAGCAGCTGGACTAACACAGGCCAAGAGCAGATCCTGGGAATCTGTTGTGGGGTGGGGGTGAGCGAGGCCTCCCAGAAGAACTCACACTGGCTCATCAACGACAGTCCAGGAAGTCTGCCAGGTAGAGAAAGAATGGCGTCCCAGGGAGAAGGAACAAGCAAAACGAGGCACAGGAGTGTTTTAGAGAAGCATGAACAGATGCGAGAGAGCCAGTGACAGGACAGGCAAACACACACCACTGAAAAGATGGCACCTGGAAGGAGGCCAGGCATGGAGGCCCACGCCCATAATCCCAGTACTTGGGAGGCTGAGATAGGAGGATCATAGGTTCAAGACCAGCAGGTGTGAGACCAGCTTTGGCAATTTAGCAAGACGCTCAACAACTTAGTGAGACCCTGTTTCCAAATAAAAGATAAAAAGGGCTGGGGCTGGAGCTTGGAGGTAGAATTCCCCTGGGGTCAATCCCCAGCACCACACACAGATGAACAAAAATAACAATTTGCAAGGCATGAGTATTTATTTATATGAAAATTCATATAAATTTATGTAAAATAAAATTTCATATAAACACTTTGGGCAATGGGGAGAAAAACCAGGTTTTAAAGCCATGACGTGTTCGGCACTGACTGTAGACAGGTCTCTCTCTGTGACTGGGTCAGGGATATGAAGGAAAGGTGTGGTTCACTGGAGATCAGACGGGAACCCCGGCAGCCATGCGGGTGGACGCAGTGAATGTGACAGCAGTAGACGGGGAGGGACCAAGAGACAAGTAGGAATAAGGAATAGAATGGACTCAAAAATACCTTACAAGGCTTCATTTGGATGATGTCAGTAATAAGGTCAGGTGATGCCTGGCATTTGCCCCATTTACCATGTACCCAAGTACAATTGTTAGCACATTAATACAGGTGGACTCATTGACGCCTCGCTTACCTTATCAGTACTGTGCTTATTCCTATTTTACAGATGAAGAAGCTGAGGCTCAGAGAGGTAAGGACCTTGTCCAAGTTTACACAGTAAATGTGGGCCTGGGACTGAAACCTATGTGGTTATGGGAGCGGTAGCTAAGCCACTTTTCATGCACTGGATTAAACAGAATATGTCTGCAGTGAGGCCTCAGCTCAGGAGCAAGGTGAGTCCCCAGAGAAGCAGCACCGTGGGGCCACACCAAGACAGCCCAGCTGCCCTCCAGGCTCCTCCAGGCACTGGCTGGGTTGAATCGATTTATGATCCTTATCTCTGAAATGGCCGTAGTCACGCTTCCTCATGAGCATGTAGGTTAAAATAAGACAGCTCATACAAAGCTCCACATAAAGTCTCTGGCACCTAGATAGGACTTGATAAACAGGGAATCCCTTCCCAGACCAGCTTCCACAGAGAACACCACTGCTCCGGGTGACTTCTCATGCTGAAGAGGTCGGAGCTGCCTCTATGGAGCCAGAGGGAGCTGGGGAATGGCTTGGGAACAATCTGTGCCCAATACCCCATTCCCCAGCATCCACCATTGCACAGGGTGCCTGCTCTGTAATGGGTCCAATTTCCGATGTTAGTGGGGGGCCTGCTGCCCACCTGGCCTCTCCCCTGGCCTCTGGGGTCATTAAGATAACCCCCAGGTGGGAGAGGTCACTTCCACCTTGGAGACAGCGGGACAGAAAATATCCCAAGAGAAGATGCCCGAGAAACAGCTGTTCACCAAATATGTCTAATCTATTAACTCAGAGTTAATGCCCTTCCCCCTGATGCGGGCCACAGAGAAGGAAAGGTCACGTCAGCTTCTGCCTGCACAATGGCCGCTTTTCACAGGACGCACGGCGTGATGGTGAAGATGAAGAGCTGTTCTTCAGAACACTGCAGACGTTGTCTTCCCAAGTATAACCAGTTCTTACATCTGTGGGTCATCCATACAAAGATTTAAAGGATTGAAACTGAATAGAAAGAACAGCATTTGGAAATCTAAATGGAATGTCCAGCTCAAAGGACCAGACACTTTAAATGTAGCAACACCCCTGGTTGCTGACATGGACGTTCAGGGGGCGGGTAGAAGAATCCTCCATTTGGGCAAGACTGAGTCTGGCCAATGTAGGAAGAGCTGAGTCTCGACCCTGGTGTCCCTCTCCTGCTCTGGATGGACTGTCCTCTGACCAGGTCTCTCTGCCTTGCTGCTGGGAGCTGGGACACACCATGGTGAAGGCGTTTGTTAGTATTTTTGGGATAAGACAGCATTACATTTTCACCAGGGAAGAATTCTCGAAGCAGTTATGTTATGACCTTCTGTTTGACTGGAAATTCCCTTTCCTGTGTCCCTTGGGAGGCCCCAAGGAATACCTGCTCTGTTGAGCCAGTGTGCTGTTCCTCTTTGGAGAGATTTTAGTTTTCATTTCTAGGAAGCTACATTGCAATACCCTTTGAATACATTAGGGGCAATTAAATTATTCCCTTAATATATCTACTACGGATACTTGCATGGTTAGAGCAATTAGAGTGGATGATGATATCATTTTCCTAACATTGTTTAGCTTTGTGTTTGTAACACACATTTATTTTCTCAAAAGGATGCCCTCTGTTCAAGAGGTTTTTCTATTTATGTACCCATCGAAGCCCAGATGCATCCTCCATCCTCCCATCTGTGAACTCTCCCAGAAGTTGCTGTATGGGAGCTGTTGGTGGCCTTCTCCTCTGTTGAAAAGCACTTTGCTCAACTCACTGTGATGACATCTATGATAGCTAGAGGTTAAAATGATTTTTCTTTTATGGAGCTAGGTAGTCAGCCCACCATACATGAACAAACTGCCCTTAATCATCATGCCCTTAGGAACAACCACAATCACCAGCCCTGACTCTGGTCTCCTTGCAAGAACTGACTGCAGGATTGGTTACTACAACCAGGTACACTGTCACTGTTACCAACAATCACCGCCATTCTCAAACCACGTTCTCTGTCTCAGAGGCTGCCTTGAAAACCACTGATTCAGTATTGGCCTTTTAAATTATGGTCTAAATACAGGAAAATGGAGAAAACCATTCAACCTTTGCAAATGATGTGAAGTCCAATGTCCAAGAAATAGTTTATATTAACAGCCTGAAAATGCTGGGCTGGCAAGACGTACCAAGAGCAGCTTTTGGAATGTGCTCCTGCTTCTAAAAAAGAAACCCTGAGCACGCAGTGGGTGGTCCTTTCCACATGCAATAGCTTAGACTTTAAGATACCCGACAACATTTGGAACCAACCCTCTTTTAAGAGGATTGTAAAATGAACGTTTGGCCTGTACACTTCATGGGCCACCTGGGCAAGAGCCAATTGTCAGCCATAAATGGCCCTGTTATTCCAGAGCATGATGAAGGTCAACTGTCCCCTGACAGCTACTCCTGTCCCTGGCTGATAGCTCCCTACCAGGGGGGAGTGGGGAGGGGCTTTCTTTGGGAAGCTCCATCTCCCTGGTTCTCAAAGAGGCTTGTATTCAGGAAGTCGTTGCTTTATCCCTGAAATGCCTGCAGTGGAATGCAATTATGTTCAGTTTATTTGGCAGTCAATTCGACTTTGTCAGGACGAGAAGGGTGTCCATAGAGTTTCACTACTAGTCCTAGTGCCGTCCTTATCATCATAGCTGGAGTGATAACAAGCAGAGTCCTGTGCCAGGCCCAAGGTGTCACCAAGACTGGCAGAAAGATGTCCTCATCATTGCAGTTTGTAGATAAGAAAGCTGAAGTGTAGGGACGCTAAGCACCTTAGCAGATGTCGAATACCTAAAGATAGTGAAGGCCTGTGTCAGGGGCTGACTGTTCATATGTCTTCAAATTTTATATACATAATTGAAAGAAATATGCATATATTTTTCAATTTGGTGCACTGTAAATTTTACATCATATAGAGTGTCAGACAGATGCATGTACATAGTTCTTGGAGCCCTCCCCACCAGGTCCCTTCCCCTCTAGAAGCATGTCTTTGATATTGGAATTGGTAGTTTTGCATACATTCATAGCATTATTTCTACTATTACACTCTTTATGACTTCATTTCCCATCCTTGATCCCCCTCAGTCACTCCCCTGAAGTCTTTGCTCATCAATATGATGTTGCCCTTATTTCCAAAAATCTCTGTAGTTTTCATATATAAGAGAAAACATACATCCACTTGTTTTTTGAGTCTGACTACTTGCTTAGTATGATATTCTTGAGTTCCATCCATTTTCCTGCAAAAGGAAAGATTTTGTTCCAAAATTTATATTTTGAAACTTAACCCCGAGATGATGGCTCAGGAGGTGGGACTTTGGGAGTGACTCAGTCATGGGGGACGAGCCCTCATAAGTGGGATTAGTGCCCTTACTAGTACACCATCCCCTCCACTTTATGAGAATACAGAAGGCAAGTGCTGGTGAGGAGGAAGGAGCAGAAGGACTACTGTGTGGAGATCCAACACACTCTTCAGAAGCCCAGAAAGCAAAGCCTCCTGTTCAATATGCAGCTAGGAGGGTATTAAACCAATGCATGTATTTGATGTTTATTTTATGACTCTCCATACCCTCACTACTCACCTGGGCAGGAAGATATGACAGAGATTAGATTAGATTGATGATTGAAACAAAGATAAATGTTCCCTGAAATTTGTCTAGGATTGTATGGGCAAATTTAAGACAAAGTGCAAAAGGAAGAGCCATGGGACCTATGGAAGATGCCTCAGATAAAAAAAAAAAATACAGCCCTCCTGCAGAATTAGGAAAACTGACTCATTATGAGAAAGAAGTAAATAAATTTTGTGACAAAGACAGTAAGTCTAAATGCAAGACGCCAGCCTGACAGTGAAGGCCAGGAGGCAGAGCCAGGGAAGATGCAGGAGCACTCAAGGGGCCTTCCTAGTCCTCAGCTGAAGTACAATTCTCTCTTCAAATTTCAGAAACACAAGACAAAATATTCCATTACATAAGTGTAGTGGACTTTCCATTACATTTAATTGACAGAGATAGATCAAGCTAGAAGATTAAATATCTCCTTAATAGGGAACCTATAAAGAGAAAATAAAACAGATGCAACTAGTGTGATAAAATAAGAACTAGTCAAAGACAACCTAACTGAGCTAAAGAAACTTCAGTGTAAAAATTTTTGCTAGGTACTAGCAAAATTAATTGAAAGAATCTAGTGTCTCAACATTGATTTACTGTTTAATTTTTAGACTTTTATTGGTATATTGTAATTATACATCATAGTGATATTCAAAGTGAAATAAATACATGCACTTTAAATTTTTAAAATCCAGAAGCATCTGAGAAGGAAAAAAAGAAGCAGAAGGGTAAGAAAAAGTAAATAGGAACAGGAAGAAAAAAAGAGAAGAAAAGGATGAAGAAGAAAATTATAATGGAACAAAAAATAAGGCTCACTCAAACTTTTTGCAATTTGGACAAAAGACATTTGAAACAAGTATAGTTTTTTCAGGAGAAAAAAAAATCGTGATGACAGAATTAGAAAAATCTATGCCTAAACAAATTGTCAAAGTTGTGTAACAAATTTATATTTTCACTTATGAAAAGCCCCAGAAAATCACCAGTCCACATACTCCCACAAACAATAATCTAAACAGTGCTCTAGCTAACTGGAAGATGATCCCATGTGTTAAAATCTGCATAATAAGTCTTAGTTGAATAGAATAAAGTTCACTCTGTTTATCTAGAGTTCAGTCTAAATAATTCTTATTTGAAAGTTTATTAAATAATCAGCAGTTATGAAAAATAATATTTATCAGGAAGTGCCATCTATGTATAATGTTCCAACATAGAAAAAAAACAAGAAGGGAGAGAATGCAGAAACAGTCAGGATGATGCTTCATACGAGTCAGAAAGGACAGGAGAAAGCATCGAGATTCACAGCCAATAACAATCTCACAAGGATATCACAGACGGAGAAAACCAACTAACCAATCTTGTTTTTTAATCAATATCTAATGCTCTAACCAGAACATTAGGAATGGAATCCAGCAGATTATTTAAAAAATATTACATGTGTGAATGGTACCCAAGAGATCATGGTGTGTTCACCAGACCCCATAGCCTATTGTGCTGAGCAAGTAGCTATACTACACTTCCCAGCCTCCCTTGTAACTTAAGTCATGTGACCAGTTCTCACCAATGGAGCATGAGTGTGGTAAGGAGGGCCACTGACGCAAGTGGGAATCCCATCCTTCCCTCTCTTTCCTGTCCGCTGGTCAGACTTAAGAGATCCAGACTCTGGCCCTTGGGCAGATGGTAGCCCTGGTAATGAAGGGTTGTTGATGCCTGAGTCACTAGTCAGCACTGTGCTGACACAAGAACAGAAAATGGGAATTTTCAATAAATCACTGAAAAATTGGAGTTTTTGTTACAGAAGGTAACTCACTCTAACTAATAAAAACATTCATCTTGTTACTTTAAGAATGGCTTTGTGTGGGTGGCCAGGGGAGAAAAGAGGTAGAAGATATCATAACAAGAAATGAAAGGGGATGAATAAAGATACATATTTGTGTCACTAGAAGGGAAGAAGGCATTTGATAAGATTTAATATCCATGACCGATTGCAAACCATTCTTAAAAATTCAGAGAAACTATGAATAAATGGATGTATTCTTTAAATTTAATTAGCAGTACCTGAAAGCACTATTCAAACCAGTTGTTCAACACAAGGACACAATTCCAGAGACATTTCAATTAAAGACAAGATAATAATCACCAGCAAGTTCCAGTCAGGACATAATAAGGAGCATACCGACTGTAATCATTAGAAAGAAGGAGGCATATATGTGTTCACATATGCTGAAAATTTAATATAATTAACTGTTTGGGTTGAAAATAAAATTCATCCTGGTGGCTGAATACAAGACAAATATATAAAATTTCCAAGGTTTCTTGTTCATTGACCATGATCAATGAGAAAAATTCAGTAATAAAGATCCACTTTAGAAAAGTTATAGGGAGATAGACAAAGGGAGAAGGGAGCCCAGCTGAGTAGACAGGCAAGAGCAGGGTCTGCCTGAGGAAATTTTAAAACCTGTGAGCAACAAAGCAGCATGCACTGAGAAATAGCATGCTATATTCCAGTAACGAGAATGCAGCCAGTAGCCCACAACTTTAGACCTTATCAGAGAATACCTACGACACTTAGTACTCTGTATGGGGAAGGGGGAAGGCAGGGGGGCACCAACTGCTGTGTGCGTGTAAGTCACTGTCAACATGATTTACATTATGATGCGAAGCTACAATGCACCAATAAAAACACATTATTAAAAACAAAAAAAGAATTACCCATGACACAGTGTCCTGAAATTTTTCTCAGAACAGGAAGATTAGAACTGGTTATGTTTTTTTTTCTCTAAAAATTTATATATTTTTTTTGCAAATTTTTCTTACCAAAAATATAGTTCTTAACTTAAACTGGATCATAGAGAAGAGTTTAGAAGTGTAGCTAATGCCAAGTAGACATAAAAGCTTTTGAGAAAATACTATTTCTGACCTGATGAGTTCAGGTATACTGTTGGGATTGCACTCCTCCTGTCCACAGCAGCAGCAGCAGTAGCAGCAGCAGCATAGTGTCCTCTGAAACCTGTCAAAGGCTTAGAGGGAGTGCCCATTATAGCTTCAGCCCCTTGACTTTGCTATTACGTGTAGACTGCCTGGATTTTCTTTTCTTCTTTTTTGGTACCAGAGATTGAACCCAGAGGCATTCTACTTCTGAACTACACTCCCAGCCCTATTTCAACTTTTACTTTGAAACAGAATCTCACTAAGTTGCTAAGGGTCTCATTAAGTTGCTGAGGCTGGTTCTCTGACCTATGATCCTTCTGTCTCAGCCTTCCAAGTACTGGGATTACAGGCATGTGTCACCATGCCTGGCCGACTTGGGTTTTCTATGCTGTTTCCTTGATCAAAGAGAACTAAGTGTGCTCTTCTCTAAGAGCCCTTCAAATTTGGAGAGATTCTTACTGCAATGTGCATGAGCCTTTCAAACCAATTCTGTTGCATCAGGCCAGGCTCTGTCTATCTTTCCAACATTTCCAGCATCTCATTAGGAAGCACAGGGGTTAAATGAAGAGAATGTACAACCGTGAAAGAGAGTCTCTGCTCTGACCCAGGTCTCAGGATAGTTTTCCATTTGGCAGAAGAGGAACTCCGAATGTATAGTTGGCCAAAAACAGCTCTTGCTCTGAATATCCCAAACTACTTTCAGAAGAGTGTTCCAAGATGGATCATTCTTATTTCTGGGAAAAATCTTCCATGGCTCCTAAACACATCTACCCTGCCTTCAACATCAGTGTGTGTTCCCTTCACCTAACTCTGGGAAGCGTCCCCCCAATATGCAATGCATTCATTATTAGTTGAACCGAGTGGCTTCATGATGTAGATTCTTAGCTAACCCTCACCATGTGAATTGCCTGGATCACTTGAATGCTCTGTTGAGACTAGGCGATCCAAGAAGCAACTGGACGCTGCGTCCAGAATAAACTCCGTTGTGAGTTAGTATTATGCCTTAATTAAGTTTACTTGAATATATGTTTTTGGCATGCTAATATTCGTGAACAGTCCTTTCATGGAATTAGAGTTATTTTAGGGCTGCAGTGGGAATTTGATTTCTGGCCTACCTTCCTTGTTTTCCAAATGAGTTGACTGTGGCTTGGAGAGGTTAAGTGGTTTTCCCAGAGCCACACAAGGAGTGGTAAGCCTGACTCTGTAGCATCAAGGTCTATCCCATCCTTGATGAGGGGACTCTGTATGTTGTAGACAAGAGGAATATCCTTGCAATCACAATAGGAGGTTGTCACAGAACCACCCTGAAGCAGTCCATATGTGTCTGCATCTTTCTTGTCCTCTCTCCTCCCCTATGTAATGATCTTTCCTGGACTGTGAGGTTTCCCTGACATGTTACCTGTGCCTCAGACCCTTGCTCCCAGCTTGTCTCTTCCCCATGGCTAGCTATTAGCTTCATTATTTAATTTTTGTGAAGTACCTGTTCAGCATGGCTTGGACTTATCTCTATAACTCTAGGCTGGGGAGTGAGCTCTAGGTTGTTGCTAAATTTCAATGCTGAAATTAAACCCCAGGGCTCCTAGTTCTCAGATCATAGTAGTCTGCTTGCACAACACTGTTTAACAGAACTGGTTACAGATTTGAACCTCTGGGATGCAGCTCCAGAAGATCGGAGCCCTGTTGAGTTAGAAATAATTAAAATATAGTTCTCTCTGTTTAATTTTATTTTGGCAAAAGGCATTGGGAATTGAACTCAGGAGCATTTTATGTCCAAGCCACACTCACTCCCAGTCCTTTCCATTGTTTTTTTTTTTTTTTATTTTGACAGGAGGATCTTGCTAAGTTGCTAAGGGTCTCACCAACTTGCTGAGGCTGGCCTCAAATCTACAGTCCTCTTGTCTAAGTTTCCTAAGTACTGGGATTACAGGTAAGCAACACTGCATCCAGCCCGATTGTTAATCTAGTCTTCCTTGTCATCATCATCGTCATCTTCCTCTTCTTCCTCCTCCTCCTTTTTCTTCTTCTCCTCCTCCTCTTCATCTTCCTCCTCCTTGGCGAAACTACAATTTAAATAGAGTGTAGACTATCAGAGATGGTTGCTTTGGGTTCACAAAGGTGACAACAAGCAGTGACATGCATTTCAGCTCATCACACAAACTCCTCAGGGAAAGGTGAGAATCCTGCAAGACCTGGTCCTCTGAGAGGTCCAGGGGCTGGTGATAGGCATGGAGACTTCCACACCCAATTAACATTCAATTGCAGGTATGGTGCAATTTGTGACAACATCAACATGCAAAATAGCAAAAGCCTACCCAGGACAGGTTTCCAGCTGTTAAATTTGAGAGGAGCTCTGAGATACCCCTGCCAACCTGTCACATACAGAGAGCTTATGGATTGAGTCAATGAAGACTCAACCAATTCAGTAAGGAGTATTCAGATGAACAGACCTGGATGAGTACCTGGAGACCAGTTAGGTCACCATGATTCACCCCATGAACCTGGGATGTACATCCAATGTAGGACTCAGAACTTTGCAAGTAAGATCTCTTGACTCCTCCCAACCACTTGTGATGCCCTTGATCTGGTTCTCTTGCTGATCTAGCTGCTCTTCATTTCCTATGCTTGAAATAAAAACATTAGGGAGCCAGACATTGTATACATGCCTGCAATGGGAGTACTTGGGAGATTGAGACAGGAGGATCACAGGTTTGAGACCAGCATTAGCAATTTGGCAAGACCTTTAGTATCTTAGCAAGAACTTGTTTCAAAACAAAACATTTTTAAAAAGGGCTGGGGGTATAGTTCAGAGATTGAATACCTCTGGGTTCCATCCTCAAAACCACAAAAAAAGGAGGATCGAGGGGGTGATTTGGAGGTAGAATGCCCCTGAGTTCAATCCTCAATTGTAAAATTAAAAAATAAGACCTCATGAGACATTTATTAGTGGGCAAGCACCACAGAATGGTTATAAGTTACAAAGACATTGGCTAGCATCTTATATTGGAATGTGATAGTTAATCTAGACTATCAACTTGATTGGACTGAGAGAGCCTAGGATTGAGAGACATTGGTTGTATTGATGAGATGATTGGCATGTGAAACAGCAGATTGAGAGGGAAGTCCCACCCTGAGTGTGGGTAGCACTGTCCGATAGGTTGGGGGCCCAGATGGAATAAAGGGCATAAGAAGGAGGAAGCTGAACACAAGCTTGGTCCTTCCTGAGCAGGTGCATCTGCTGCTGCTGCTGCTGCTGCTCTCACCTGAGAACATTGGACTCCAGCTCCTTCACTCTTCTAATGGGGACTCTCACCAGTGTTTCTCCAGGGAGTTTCCAGGCCTTTCCATCTTGAACTGGGGCTGCATCATTGGCCCCACCTGTCCTGAGGTTCTGCTCCTTAGACTGAGCAACTGCTGGTCCCCCAGCTCTCCACTGTACAGATGGCCATTTGGGGACTCTACTGCTTCTAAATATATAAGCAATTTGATAAATCCCTTTTTACAATATGCACGTCCTATTGGTTCTGTTCCTCTAGAGAACCTGACTCCTACAGGGAGCAGGTTAAGAGTATACAAGTGGTTTAACATGCACCGTGTGGGGAGGAGGTGCTGATGGAAAGTCTAGAAGATAAATCCAAGAACTTCTCAGTGTCTTAGATGGGAATGAGGACACAGGGCTAATTCCACTTGCAGA
Organism: Graphiurus murinus; assembly: GCA_004027655.1. Lineage (NCBI taxonomy): Eukaryota > Metazoa > Chordata > Mammalia > Rodentia > Gliridae > Graphiurus > Graphiurus murinus. The sequence continues at coordinate 98,973 of PVLC010000075.1, forward strand.
TGCATCAGAGGGACACTGAGAAAATGAAATGGATGATAAGACCCAATGCACCCTGGTCTCCGAGGCCCAAGCCCAGCAGCTGAATGCATGATGATGAAGTTCAGCAGGTGGAAGGACTCCTGAAATGAAGATGAGGGCTGAATGCTATCAATGAGAACTATCCTGAGAAAGGGAAGCTAATACAGTTGCTTTTTACCTGCATCAGTCAGCTCTAGGCTGAGATCAAAATTGGTTAAAAACACCCAAATTAATAAATGCACAGAATGGGGCACAGAGAGGATTAAGAAGTTTAATTAAAAATAATCAGCAAAACTGGAGGACTGGGAGCTGAAGCATCCACACATGGAAGAGGGCCATGCCCATGGGGTAGGCCAAGGAGTACTTGAGTCGAGGTACTGCCTCCAAGTGCCCATTGGCCTTCTTGTCACTCTCCAGACAGCCACCTCCAGATTCACAAGAACTGAGAGGAAGCTTAGCTACCGCATGATCATCAGCATGATCTTTGCAAGTCCAGAGGGAAGAACTAAGGTCAATGGAAAGATTCTCTGGGGAGGCAGATTCTGCTCAACATGAAGATGAGATTTTTAACAAAGAACAATTAAAATTGCCCCACAGGAGAATGAGTTAACTTTATGGAGTAAGGAGTCTCCTGTTCTCTGAGTTTTCAAGGAGGGGCTGTTCAAGCATTTGTTAAAGAAAGCATTATGTGTGTGAGGTTGAAATGTGACTATGATGTCTCTTTCCAGACTAGAAAATATTCCTTTCCCCCTGATTAAAATATAACCCACACTCAGAGGTTCAAGTCTGGCTTCAACACAGAGTCTCCTGATCCCTGTGCTCAGAGATCAGACAGATGTCCTCATCCTAGAGGGCTTGACGCTGCGGACAGAGGACCCCAATGGCTCCTTTGTGCCTTAAAGAAGAGAAGGCCACATTATAGAAGGAAAGATGAGTCGTGTGCTCTGGACTCTTCTGAGGAGAATGGGATTAGATAAATGAAGGAGGTCATTTGATTAAAACTAGCTGTTGGTCACCAAATACTTTTCCATTTGCCAGTGCTGTGCTGACATGAAATCCTCCTGAGAGGCCCAAATGCAGATGACATTGACACTGTTCTTAGGAATGCCCCTCAGCCAGCTCCAGTGACTCTGGCCGGTACCTGAGCATCTTCTGGCCAGGCAGTAGAACCAACAGGGAAACATCGTGCAGCCATAGTTGTAGAAGGAATCAACTCAATAAACAGTTGGCTCAGCAGACCCAGATTTGGAAGAGTGGATTCAAAAAGTCACCACCACTGTTTCTATCTTCTGAGTCACACATTCTGCTCAGTCACTGAGATCTGCAGGGACCTCTTGGGGTTCATATCTCTGTCCTTGGCATCCATGGTGGGATCTGCAGCAAAGTCCAAAGGGGCTTCCAGTGGCTTCCATGTGGACCTAATCCATTTTGGAGTACAGAGAAAGCAGGGATATGCCCTTGTCCTGCAATTGAATCAGGATTTCTGGAGTGAAAAAAGCAAATGTGAATTTCTTTCCTGGTGGCTGTTGACATCGGCTGCAGGTGAACTTCACCAGGGTGTACTCTGAAAGATAGCCACACTGGGGCCTCACCTAAATGGTGAAGCCCAGGCACAGTGTCCTTTTTATAGCTTGCCAGATACTTCTAAAGCTCCAAACTGGCTATGGTGGTGCACACTTGTAATCCCAATATTTGGGAGGCTGATACAGGAGGATCACAGGCTCAAGGCCAGCCTCAGCGACTTATCAAGACCCTCAGCAACTTAGACAGACTCTGTTTCAAAAAAAATTTTTTAAATGGTGGGTGGGGGGAGGATGGAGGTATAAGTAAGTCAGAGGTAGAATGCCCCTGGGTTCAATCCCTAGTACCAAAAAAGTAAGTACAACTGGATATGGCAATTAAACACATGGAGGAAAGAAGCAGTGTGGCCAGCCTGTTGTGTCTTCAAACTTGGGAAGAAATCTGTACTTTGCCCTGGGAGCCATTGTTCACACCCCTCTTATGAACAGTCTGTCTGGTCTTGGGCCCCTGCACTGGTCATGAAAGTTAATTTCCTGTTTGTAAAGTTTAAAGTTTTTATTAGAATAAAAAGCAAAACTTAGTGTTCCCTTAATAATCTCACTGGATCTCTAAGACCTCTGAATGGCAGATGCCTGTTGCAACCCGATACCCTTATCACTTTGGAGAAACAGAAGGTCCCCTAAAGGAACACACTTTTGGCAGCTTTGACTCTGTTGTATATATGTATTATTTTTCTGCAAAATGGAAATGAAGATGGATATGAGCAGGGACTCCTGAAATGACCCAGAAACCCAGGCCCTGGATTCCTGGGACCATATTCTGTTCATTTTCCTATTGCTTATTTTCTCTGTGAACCTGCCCAAACCACAGGAACTCTTGGGACTATAGACTCCTCTAAAGAATGGAGGGGACCTGGAAGGCTATGATGTCGGGGTCCTCCAGCTTTAACGTCATGAGATCATGATGAAGAAATCATATGAGTAATCAGGTATGTTGCAAGACTTGGAATAAAAATAATTTGTTTCTGGGTATGACTATATGACCTTGAACAAACCTTCGGTTGTGTTTTGCACATGGATTCAATGACGGAATTTGTGTGAGAAGCTGATGGAAAGGTTGTTTTGAGACCTTAATGAGTAGAGACTGGAAATACCTTTCTGACATTGAATCTGTTTCCTGCTTCCTAAATGCTCCCAGGGGTGCTTGACAAAAGCTCGGGGTCCTGTCTGGCAGAGGAGCCCAAGTGCTACATTCATGACAATCATGTATTTTATTGGTGAACAATTTTTTTTTTTTCCTGAGGACCTATCTTGGCACTCAGTTGTTGCTTATTTTTGGAGAAGAAGCAATGTGTGCACATGTGTGTGCTTGAGCAAGCACATACATACGCTGATGCAGGCCATCCCAGAAAGCCCGGGCACTGGACTCTGAGTCACACATGGGCTCAAGTTGGAGGCCACACTGGGAAAAGGCTGAGCACCCCCACTTTGAAAGTCTAAAATCCAAAATGCTTTGAAATTAAAAAAAAACAACACTTTTTGAAAACTGACATGACTCTCAAAATGTCAGATTTCAGAGCATTTTAGATTTTTAGATTAGGAATGCTCAACTGGTAAGAAATCTATGCAAATATGCCAAAATACAGAAATCTTTGAAATCTGAAACACCTCTGGTTCCAAGAATTTCTAATAAGGGATACTGAATTAGTCTCAGTCTCCAGATAAAGGTATTAAAAGCTGAGCCATTCTGAATATTTTGTTTTTGAACTATTGTGTTTTTAGTATAATGTGTGCAAGATTACATTCCTGTGGTGAGAGGAGAAAGCTTCTCTTCCAAAGTGCAGATGTTTCTAGCACCCTTCACTTAGCTGATATGTGCTTCTTTGTCAAGTCCAAGGGAGGGAGACCATGCACATCCAAAGAAAGGGACTCGAGACCCCGAATGATACTGAGGGCCCAGCAGGAGGTGCTTGGGAAGGAGCAGAGGTGCCGGAAAATCAGCTGGAATCCAACAACCCAGAACTGAATCCAGCCTGTGGCTATGTCTCCTGTCAACATTAGCAGAGTTTCCTGGGAGATGAAGATACTGCCAGATAAACCCATAGATGACTTGTGTTCTCCTGAGTTCCACACACTCATGTGGAACCGGGTGGAGCAGAGGGGACGCTAGCAGAGGGGACGCTAGCCTAATGCAAGCTCTTGTAGCTGGACCTGGAAGATAAGGCCTGGCCAGATTTTTTACTCAGGAAAACAAAGGTTGAATTTGTTCCTGGATTTTCATTTTAAAATGCTTTTTCATGAAGCTGTCACACCAAGTCTTCTCATTTTCCCCATATAAGAGGAGACTCTCCTACAAAGTACGAGACCTATACCTGCTTCCTGTATGTCAGGGGTTGGATTATGCTGTGCTTGGATTCCAAGAAGCTGCTAGCTCAGTGACCCTGGGGACACATGTTAGAAACCACCTTCTGAAGCCAATTCATGGGAAACTACATAATTTGAAAAGTGGGATTATTTTCAAACCAAGTTGGGTTATCTCAGCCTTAATAGAAAGATGATTTGTAAAACATCTGTGTCTCACATGGACAGAGCCAGAGAAAACACTTGGCCAGAGCCACATTCATCCCACATCTGCAACTAGAATGTGACTCTTGGCTCTCTCGGGAAGAATCCATCCGCGTGGCCACACGGGAGGCAGGATAAAATATATTGCACCTCCTTCTTCTCTTAGGCGCTTTATTTCCATTAAGTCTTCATAGACCGCATTCTCTAGATTTGTTGAATGTCCTCCATATTTCTGAGAAGACAGACAGCATTGGGTGTGTTTTGTCCTCTCCAGAAGATAGATAAGGTAGCCAAGACAAGGTCTCCTGACCCCAGGACAGTGTTCCATCCACTTTGATGTCAAACACAACCTCGTGTGCATAAAATCAAAAGGTAGAGAACGTGGCTGCATGCTACATCATCAATCTACTGGTTTCCCAGCTGAGCACTGGCCCAGCAGTGGTGAGGGAGCAAACCCTGCTCGGGTTAGTGCAGTGCAAAGCCAGCAGCACTGCAAGCTGTGGCCCTGGGCACTGGGGTTTTTCAGAAGGATGGCATAGTATGGCTTAAAGACATCCAAATGATCTCTGTCCAAATGAGCCCAAATGACATTGTTGAGATGGGTCCTTCAAATCTTCTCAACCAACTGCCTATGATCTAAAGAGCTTGCTGGATCATATTTCACCAATTCATTCTGTAAGAAAGGAAAACAATCTTTTCTATCAAGGTTTACAAGATCATATAGAAACTGGCAGGCTTCCACTTTGTCACTCTGGCTTAGACATCCATTTTGTAACTTTTGTACATGTGTCTGTATGTTTCACTTCAGGATGTACTGATTTCACATTCTCTTTTTGTACAATCTGCCCAGGGAAAACCAACCAACCGAGTTATAGATTTTGCAGCCTTACTCCAGCCAATGGGGTGCTGCACAATGGCCTATATGTTAGGGGGATAAAAGGCTGTGTGGACTGCCTACCCAGTGTTGCTTGCTCCCTTCTGCTCAGAAATACAGAAATAAATTGCCTTGCCAAGTTACTTTTGGTTTCATGAGTTGTTGTTTTTTTGTTTTTGTTTTTGTTTTGTTTTTTCCCAGCTTCCCTAAAATCCGTTTCTAACATCCAATTTTCTTTTTTGGAAAACTCTGTTGGAGCAACTTTATCAATATAATAACTAACAATTAGCATTAGAATAGCAGTCAAGGTCCAGTGGGCACTTCCTGTGTATTGGGATTTCTTTCACACATTTCTTCCTCCTGAAGGCAGAGAAGGAGTGATTCACATGAGGATCTAGACCTAGAAGAGCCCGGATGTGAATCTCTAGACTTAACTGGTTTATATCAAACTCTATACCTGCTTCCCATATACAATTGCTACTAGCCCCACAGGCTACTTGCATTCAAATTTAACTAAACAATTTAATTCTTCACTCACATTAGCTACACTTTGAATAAAGCTTCCCTGTCTTCTGAGGCAATAGCTTGTATGATATTTCTCCCAACTCTCCACCAACCAGAAAAAGGAGAGGAGAGATAGAAAACAGGAACTAATATATATATCAAGTTCCAGTATAAGCATCATCCCTTTAATTTCTCTAAAGGGATTTATGAAGGGATTATCATTAACAATTGTTATCCACAATTTCCAATGAAGAAAAGAATTTAGATTACTTGTAAAATTCCCAAATATACCCCAGTATTCCTCAGGGCATTAAAAAGAGAAGTGGATCAGACACTCTATGCGGTACCTGCTCCCAGGAGTACATTTAAGGTTATAAGAACAACAGAAAATAGCTTTGCTTTTTTTTTCTACCAGTCTGGAAATTATATTGAAGTACCTCTCAGTAGCATCGCCTACTTCTAGTGGCACACATCTTAATCTCAGTATTTGGGAGGCTGAGACAGGAGGATTGGAGGTTTGAGACCAGCCTCAGCAAGTTAGTGAGATCCTCAGTAACTTAGCAAGACCCTGTTTCAAAACAAAAATAAAATAGGGCTGGGGGTGTAGCTCAGAGGTAGAATGCCTCTGTTATGCTAACTGCATGGTCTGGACTTGAAGCCACAAACAAAAACATTAAGAAAGATTGTGTAGGAGATGGACGTGGTGATACACACTTGTAATCCTAGTACTTGAGAGGCTAAGACAGGAGGATCACAAGTGCCAGCTTCAGCAACTTGGTGAGGCCATCCACAACTTAGTGAGACCCTGTTCCAAAAAATAAAAATTAAAAAGAAAGAAAAATGGTGTAGGAAGAGGAGGTGAATGGCGAAATCTGCTGCGGGTGCACATCTGCCAGGACCACCTGCAGCAGCATCGTGCCTTCGGACTTGTCAGTAAAGCAAAGTTCAGGCTACCCTCGGCCTATTGAACCCAAATTCCTGGGCTGGGGGGCTGCAATAGGAATTGGCAGGGAATGGGATGAATTGGGCATGCATGCCCCCCCACAAAGGGGCCAGCCCCCCACCCCTGGCCCCCAGCTCATCCACCTACTGGCTAAGGGGAATGAATGACTCTAAAATCTTCCTGTGGCTCAAATGCCATTAGAATGTCATTAACAGGGCTGGGAAGCTCCATGATATTTATCAACATACGTGATTTGTATATTGTGACTTTGGGGTGGATGATGCTGTGCTAATCTATTTAGTAAACCCAATGGTATACTCACTCTACATTTTTTTTCTCACTCTCTCTAATATTTTGGAGCATCCTGTTTCAATAGTATCACAGAAATTCTTGGTCTCCTTTGTAATCTTTTATGACATTTAGATTGTGTTCCAAAGTTATTCATTTTCAGGACTTTCTTTTCAGGACTCTAATGTCACCATCAGATAACGAACTCACACATGATATTGTTGTATAATATAAAAAATATGTAATAGTCTAATGGGGAATGTTTAAATAAAAATACCAATATTAAAGTTTCTCACAGAAACGGTGGGAGGCGGCATCCTGCGGGTGACACTGAACAATGTCCTCTGAACATTGAAGTAGAACAGACAGGACCAGAGCAAGCCGTCCAGAACCTCCTCAGGGACAGGCATGGTGGAGGCAGTCAGTCCAGGAAGGCGCTGAGGCTTACAGGAGACTCACAGGCCTCCTCCATGGTGGGGTAGAGAAAAAACAGCTACTGAGAACAAAAAGGTAACTACGTGTGTGTTTGGCACCCCTTAGGTTAGAAGTTTAATCTGTTTTTGTTTTGTTTTGTAGTAGGGACTGAACCCAGAGACATTCTACCTCTGAGCAACAATCCTAGCCTAGCCCTCTCTATTATTTTATTTTGAAACAGGGTCTCCCTAAGTTGCTGAGGCCTTGGACCTGTAATACTCCTATCTCAGCCTCCCAAGTACTGGATTACAGGCCTTTGCCACTACACTTTTTGACTTTGTACTTGGGAGGCTGAGACAGGAGAATCACAGGTTTGAGGCCAACCTAGACACTTGGCAAGACCCTATTTCAAAATAAAAATTAAAAAGGGCTGGGGATATAACTCAGTGGTAGAAAATCACTGAGTTCAGTCCCAAGTACCCCCTCCTAAACACACACACACACACACACACACACACACACACACACACATACACACATTGAATTTCTCAGTACTTTAGATTTTGTATATAAACTGAAGATTTATAATATTTTAAGTGGCACTATTTCAAATTGTTCTAATGTTATTGGACTATCTAAGAGTTTTTCTTTTACAAAATTTTTATAAAGTGTTTCGGGTTTGTGAAAGGTTTGTAAAGACTAATAAAAATAAACATTTATACGCCAACCGTTCAGTTTAATAAATAAAACATCTCAAATATCATTGAGTCTGTTTGTGTCTCTGTTCTTCATCTCAGGCCTTTCCTTGTCCCAGGGGTAATTACTGCTCTGAATAAATCATCTGTCAGTTCTTTTATTCTTTTAAGTTTTATCACAGACACGTGTATGTCTCCAGAATGGATAATCTTGTTGTGCTCACTTTTGAATATTTTGTAAATGGTATCCTTCTGTATGTACATTTCTGCAACCTACTGCTTTTTAAAAACTCACTATTATGTTTATGAAATATATGGTTAGCCAGGTGTGGTGGCGCACGCTTGTAATCCCAGCATTTGGGAAGCTGAGAATCCGGGTTCTCGGCCAGCCTCAGCTACCTAGTGAGGCACTCTACAACTTAGTGAGACCCTGTTTCAAAAAAAGAATAAAAAATAGGGCTGGGGGTGTAGCTCAGAGGTAGAATGCCCCTGAGTTCAATCCCCAGTACTGAAAAAAAAATAAAAATATGATTGTTGAAAAACGTGAATTTGAATCTTTTGTTTTTGTTGCTGGGAAGTGTTCTATTACAGAGGCCATTGGAATTTTTTTTTTTTTTTTTTGCGGTACTGGGGGTTGAACTCAGAGGCATTCTACCTCCGAGCTACACCCCCAGCCCTATTTTTTATTCTTTATTTTGAAACCGGGTCTCACTAAGTTGCGGAGTGCCTCACTAGGTAGCTGAGGCTGGCCGCGAACCCGGATCCTCCGGTCTCAGCCTCCCGAATGCTGGGATTACAAGCGTGCGCCACCATGCCCGGCCCATTGGAATTTAAATGATCTCATTGGTTGGTGGGTATTGGAGTTGCTTCTGACTTTGTCCTCTAAGAAACAGCAGTGCCTACATTTATGTAGCAATTTACCATGCACACAGGTGGTTTTCCAAGTTGCATAACCAGGAGATGAATTGGTAGGCCATAGAGAGCTGTAAGTTCATTTTCACATTTATTTGTTATGGTTCTATTGTTTTTCAAGACATTACAATAGTTTGGAGTCCCACATTAGGGAATGAGTGTTTGCCCATCTCCAATATGTATTTGCCAACACTTGGCATTGTCAGACATTAAAATACTTTTGTCAATCTTACAGGTATAAAATTGTGTTTTATTAAACTATAAACCTACATTTATTATTATCCTCAAGTGAAACTACCATTTGGGGGCTAAAAACAAATTTGACCATAACAAACTTTGTAATAAAGTTAATTTAGTGCCTTGTTACACAATATGATACCCCCCCAAAAAAATCTGCTTTTTAAAACTGCTGTTAAGCTGTTGTAATGCTATTTGCATACTAATCCAATGTCTGGACACAAAATATAAATTACCCATTTTTTATTGAGAAATATAATTTGTATGCTTTAAAAATATCTTAATTCTCTAAATATTTTCTTCCTTCCTGGTGATCTAAAAGCTTAGAAAGTCCAACAGTAAAACAGAAAAGTCACACTCCAATCAGAAAGAGAAAAAAGAGTTTTCCATCCCCAGGGATCCCCTCCACATCCATGGCCATTTCAGATCTACGGCTCAATGACCTTTTGGTAAGACGGTCCTCTGCCCACTCCCTTTCCTAAGTCATCAGGAAAAGGAAAGTCAATGCCAACAATTGGAGTAATGTCACGGTGATGCTTTACTATGTGTCCATCTTGAGAATTCCAGAGCTTGCATTAAATACATTAAATATGCAGAAAGGACGAAGCTAGGAAGATGGTCCTTTTGAAAAGATCACAGAGAATGCTTCGTTAGCATAAAGCTGAACACTCCACTTTGTGATTAATGAGAAAACACTGAGCCCCCCACCAAAAAGTGAAGGAATTGCAGTAGAAGTCTCCTAGAAAGAGTCTGCTATGCCCAGCAGATGCCTAGGTACTTAGGGAGGAGGAGCGCTCCTCTTCCTAAGTGTTGAAGACAGTCTCACAGAAAGAAGCTCAAAGGGAGTGGTAAATGTTCTCCCGTGGTTGCTGAGGCTTTGACCAATTTTTTTCTATATTTTTCTCTTCACTTTTTGCTTCACATAATTTCTATGTGTCAACCATTGAATTTCTACTACATAATTTCCATGCCAATCATTGAATTTACATATATATAATACTGGGAATTGAATGCAGGGGCATTCTACCTCTGAGCTACATCCCCAGACCCCAACTTTTTTAAAATTTTGAAACAGGGTCTCACTATGTTGCTGAGGGTCTCACTAAATTGCTGAGACTGGCCTTGAGCCTGTGATCCTCTTGTCTCAGACTTCTAAGTATGGTGGTGTGTGTCACCATGCCTGGCTCAAATATTCTTTTGAAATCATTTAGTGAGTTTTTCTAGTCACCAATTACAATTTTCTTTTGCCTCTTTTTCTATGATTTATATTTCTTTATAGAGATAGAGTATTTGTGAAATTATTGTCATTATATTTTCCTTTAATTCTTTCACCATCATCTCTGTTTGTCTTTTAACATATAATAGGTAAAAGTCTTTGCTTGCTTAAAGTAACATCTGCAACCAATTGCAGACAGCTGTGATTGACTTTTGTTTTTATTTTTATTGTTCTTCTCCCCCCCCCCTTCATAGGCGTTTCACTCTTCTGTCTTTCACATCTAATCTAAATTCCTTTGTTGGTAAAGAAAATTGGGCTCTTAGATAATGTATGAAAACAACTGGATTCTGAACATTTTTGTTTTGAGAGCTTTGGTAATGTTGTTTGCTTATTAATTTGCCTGGACTTACCCATTCCCTGACAATGTGGCTGCTGATTCTTGCTACAAGTTGCCCCCAGGTCTGAATAGCTTAGCAATCAGCCCATGATGGGAAAAAGTCTGTGCTCAAAAGCTCCAAGCGTAAGGCATCCTGCCTCTGTGGCTGGATCTGTGCCTGGGAAGGAGGGGGGCAGATTGAACAACTGCCTAGTGATCAGCCTGTGATGGCTTTTGCTTTCTCCTGGGCCCTCTAGGGTCTTCCATTTGCATGCTTGTTCCCAGTTTTACATGGAAGTGTGCAGAGCTTATCTAACCATTTAGCTTTCTAATTGCCAAGGTATTACCCTTACATTGCAGGCTGGTCTAATTGCAACCAGGACTAACAACCTTAGACTAACATTGTTATGGGGTTTCCCCCATTTTTTTTTTCTATTTAATTTTCTACTTTTACTGAAAGCACCATCAGCCATAGGTTTTCAGCCTCCACTTCAAATTGAGTTAGCCACCTCTGGCAGGAAAGCTGCTGTTTTCATGGCCAGCCCCACATGCTGGAAAAATCTACAGCCACCGAACCCAGGAGTGGAAGAATGAGAGCTGCCCCAGGCGAGCCACCTCAGACTTCCACTGCATGGACTCCAAGTTCCAGCGGATATTAACGAACAAATAGTTCATTTGTTGTTGGCCTCAGTCACTCTCCAGAAGACTAAAATGCTTGCTTTTTTACAATTTTGTTCACTTTTAAACCTGATTTTGGAGGCAAAAAATGTTTACCCCCCTTTTTATCATAGCCAGAAGTCCCACCTGTTTTCCATTATGATATAGGTAAATTTACAAAAGTTTTCCTTATGGTTTTTTAATGTTGTGGTTTTCTAAAAGAAATCTTTTCCTCCCTTTCTAAGGTGTTAAATATAGCCTCCAATATTTTCTCTTTGATTTATATGACTTTACTGATTTAAGTTTTAATACACTTGGAGTTGATGTTGCATATGACACGATATGGCTTGTGATTTTATTTTCCTTATTATTGTATGGGAGCATTTATTCATACATCTCTGAATCAAATCTACATGCCTTCTATTTTTCTAAAATCCTTAGAAGTCTTTATATCTAGTAAAGTGACTATTCCCCTTTCTAAATATTTTGGATATTTCTAGCTATCTGCTCTTACTTATAAATTTCAGAAGCAGCTTGTCAAATCTGTATTAAATTCTGTTTTGACTTTTCAATAAAATTATGTTAAATCTATGGATTAACCTGGGGAAATTTATATTGTTTAGTATTTATCTTTTAAATTCTGATGTCAGTTTTAGAACATTCTATCTATCTAGTCAATGCCTGTATATGAAGATGTCGATAATGTTCATCTGCTCCTCATAACAATCATGTCTCTGTATGAGATTTTAGTCAATGCATTTTAAAAATTTCTTTTTGTGCCTTTAAGTTTGTTTTCATTTTAGTTTTGCAATGTGTGAGTACCAATTTTTTAAAAGAAAAGGTAGTTATTATTTTTTAAGATGTGTTTAAAGTAAAGCAGTGCAGAAGTTCCGCTCAATAAGGATCCATGTCTTATGGGATGTGGACAAAATGTCCATATGTGGTCCTGCTTCTTCCATGGTGGCAATGTTCCCAGGCTGAAAGGACAGGCAGTTTCATGACCCTGGTAAGTCACACACCTTCTCATTAAAAATAATTGGATATGAACACTGATTCCCCCGCTTACTGCATTTTCTTTCCCTGTTTTGATCTTCATTTTCCTAATAGCTGAGGACCAATAATCTCAAATCCTAGGATGTTGGTCAGTCTTAATGAAGTAAGATATAAGTACCAAAGTCAGCTCCATTTTACTTAAGCTAAACCCCTAAATCTGCAGCCTGTGGAAATCAAACCTATCCCCTGACCCTTCTCCTTCTCAGTTCCTTTTCTGCTGTCTCTGTTCTATCCATTCGTCAATCAACAGAGACATGAAATTGCAGTCATTTGTGAATCATTTTCAATGCAGTCGAGTCATGGTTAACCTTGTGAAGATTTGGGGGAGTCTCAGAGTACCCTGTCTTCTGTCATTTCTGTTGATTCTCTAGTGTCTAATTTCTACTTACCACCATGCCACTGAGGTTGACCCCAAATGGTCAACAGCAATTTGGGGCCTGCCAAAAATCCAAACCAAACCAAAGCAAAGCAAAAATCAAAAACGAAGTAAAAAGAAAACCAAACAGAAAACCCCCTCTATGGCCTGGGTTTACCCTTGTTAGGAGGAGATTGAAATAAAACTGTGTATGTGTATATATCTATATATACACACATAGCCTATCACAGTGAGTGTCTAGACACTAGCTCAATAAATACATGTTCACTTTCTTCTTCCTGATTATGTTATAGTGCAGCCTTCTAGCATAATCAGTTTCAAGATGTCACGTGAATAGACAGCTCCTAGATGCATTTCAAGGCCATGTCCGCCCCCTTCTCCTTTCCTATGCTGTGTTTTCATCCTGCTGGGCAGCCATGGGGACATTTTGGTGTGGTGGAAGCATAAACACATGCTCTGACCACCCTGTTTCCTGCTAGCCACTTTCCCCAGTCTCATGAGCTCTTGGACTAAAACAGGACTCAGGGCTTCCAGGACATAACTGTGCTGCTGGAGGCAGGACCGTGGTCTCCGCCTCGCCAGCCCATCTGTTCACCATTAGCTTCTACTCAAATGAAGTCGTCATGTTTCGTTGGTAATGAGCCATTGTGGGTGGAACAGGCTTTTCAAGTTTCATCCTCCCAATGGGCCTGCTCACCACAGAGGACATCCCTCAGTATGTGTCAATGTTAACAGTCCTCAGGTTCACTTCAAGTCCCCTCTGTGGGTTGACAGAGGCCCAGACCCCTGGATGCAGTCACAGGAGTCTTGACTAAACACAATGGCTGGGCCCTGCGACTGTCTGACAACGAAAACCTGCTACCTCTTTCTGGAACAAATGAAAGAAAATTATTCTCACTCTTGACTTCAAGTTGCAAAATCACATTATGGGATGGCAGTTACTGAGCACCTACTGCATCTCCACAGTTGCGAACCACTGTTGATAAGCTTCACATCAAACTTGGTACAGCAAAGTAGTATCATGAAAACTCATTTTACAACTGAGGAAATGGACTCTCTGAAAGTCAAGAAAACCTACTCCAAACCACACACCCAATTTGGATCTCAGATTGCACCCACTGAGACTTGCTCTCTTTCTGTTCACTATCTTAGCCACAGGGATATCTTGAGGGCAAATGAGCACTTTTCCCTCTCTTTCTGATAGAAGGATCTGCTAACCTCTAGCTCACTGGGGTCTCAGTGGTCTTGCTGGGACCCCAGCACCAAGGCATGATGAACCCAGGCCTTAAGGAAGAGATTATCTTCTGTGTTCATTAGAAGGTTGAGAAAGGGACCGAATTTGGGTTCAAATCTCAGCCTTTATAAGCTGTTTGTGGGAAAGACACTTTGTCTGAGTGTCAGCATTTTTACTTGTTAAAATGAGAATCAAAATGAAAATTCAATGCACTTCCTTGACTGTGCTCAGGGTCTACTTCCTTTCTCATAAAGATAACTGATATTCCAAGTTTAAGTCTTTTGAAAAGATATTGAAGAATCTTTCCAAATAAAGTCAGATTACTATAGGGGTACTTGAATACATATGCTTAGAGTGGCACAATTCAGCTCAGCCAAATGATGGAAACAACCTAGGTGTAAATTATCAGAGGAATGGATAAAGAAAATGTGGTATATACACACAATGGAGTTTTACTCAGTCATAAAGAAGAACAAAGTCATATCATTTGCAAGAAAATGGATGGAACTAAAGAAATTATCCTAAGTAAGATCAGCCAGTCTCACAAAGTCAAGGGTTGTATGTTTTATCTCATATGTGGAAACTAGAGAGAAAGTAGGAAACAAAGGGATTTAAGTGAGGAGAGAGATGAGTAGAATAGTGGAAGGGGATTGGGGGACTAAGGTGGGAGGGAGAAAGAAGGCTTGAGGAAGGGAACAGTTTACGTAGTGGTATGTCCATCCATGAAGGCCTCACTATCAACCTCACTAACACGTACAGGAAGGGAGGAGCGGGGAGTGGGTGGGATGTGGAAGGAAACACACCAAGTGCTGTGTGCATGTATATTTGTATCACTTTGAACCTCTCTATGAAGTATGACTTCAATGCACCAACAAAATTATTTTAAAATGATAACGGATTACATGGACTGCAAGGATACCAGCTGTGTTTGAGATATAATGAGGTAACACACGTTAGAAGTCTTAGTAGTACCATGGGAATGTTTTTATGGTTTTATCTTAGTAACTACAGCAATTGTCCCCTGATACTTAAGCATAAGAAACATTCGTACAATATTATACATACAGTTAAATCTGGGAAAACTATCTTGTCTTGGCCATCTTCTTGGACGGCTTATTCTTCCTTCCCTGGCATTATTTAGGGTTAGGCCTACTGTCCTGTCAATCATCCATCTCTCTACTATAGACGCTCGATGTCCCTGCGTATCCTGGGTAAGTCCAGCTTCACTGCTCACCTGCCAGGCCAAACTCAGCCATCTCTTACTTCACCACAACCCCCAAAGTTGTGGTGTAGGACTCAACATCCAAACATCTAAGTTCTTGGACTCACTCATTCGAACCCACAGGTCCTTTGTTCTTTATCCTTTGGAACATACTTCTCTACCAGGGCTTTCTGCGCCTCTTTTTTTTTTTATCCTTCCTATACAAAAGCTTTCATTTCTTGCTCCTCTAAGACCTGGTACTTTCTTCTGGGTAAGAAGCCACTGACTTAAAAGCTTGCCTGGGTTGAACAGAAAGCATACTGAGTGGAAGCCACTGGGTGGAAGCCACACAGAGCTCCCTGGGGTTCTGCAGAGTTGGTGGCTCTTTAGGAGAGGAATCCAATGTCAGCAACATCTGATGATCTCCTGGGGAAAGCGTGGTCCAGTGTTCCCAGATTTTCCAAATTTCAAAGCTGGTAGCTTGGACCTGGGAAAAGGAACCCAGGACTGGCACACAAGACCCCACTGAGTATCCCACTGAAGGAAGAGGAAAAATAGGAGCCAGGACAAAATACAGTCTTCAACACCTCCCAATAATCTGTTCAGTTATGAACTCTTCATCAACTAATCCATTAATGAGATCAGCATTCTCATGATCCAATCAATTCTGAAAAGTGATTACAGAAATGGGGACTAAGTGTTTAACACATGAGTCTTTGCGGGATACTTCATAGCAAACCATAACAGAGCAAGACCTGCTTCCTAACCTCCCCTGGGCCCTTAATGGATTCCTCTTAGTTGGGCATGATGCGCATGCTTTAATCCCAGTGCTTGGGAGGCTGAGACAGGAGGACCTCCGGTTTGTGGACAGCCTCAGCAACTTAGTGAGGCTCTCCACAACTTAATGAGAACTTGTTTCAAAATAAAATAAAATAGGGATGAGATATAGAGGTAGAATATTCCTGGGTTCAATCCCCAGAACCACACACACACACACACACACACACACACACACACGTGCGTGCACATACACACACACACACACACACACACACACACAGACTCCTTCTACTATACAAGGACTTAATTAGATAAGGTCTTTTCTTGCAACTTCTTTGACTCATTGATTATTTAGGAGTATGTTAATGCCACACTTGTGAGAATTTCTCATATTTCCTTCTCTTAATGATTTCTAATTTTATTCCTCTGTGATTTGAGAAAATTGTGTATTTTTCCTTAAATGTAATCATGTTTTGCTTCACATATTTTGTGGTTTTTTGGGGTGTATATATATTATTATTATTTTATATATCTTCCAACAGGATTAATCTTTGATCAGTATGTATGCCTTTCTTTCTCTCAAGTAATTTAAAAAATGTTTAAGGTCTAACTTCTCTGATAATAATAATAGCTAATCTGGCTATTTGTATGACATACATTCTATCTTTTAACTTGTTTGTATTATTGAATCCAAGTATGTCTCTGGTACACAGCATATAGTTGAATTGTTTCATGATTATTTCTTCTTTTTTATTTGATTACTTTGTTCTTTTACATTTAATATCCTATTAATGATCTGATTAGATTTATCTCTTGTATGTCACACAATGTTTTTAGTTTCTATGTTCTTCATTTACCATCTTCTTTTTTTTTTTTTTTTTTTTTTTTTGTGGTACTGGGGATTGAACCCAGGGACATTCTACCTCTGAGCTATACCCGCAGCCCCATTTTATTTTTTATTTTGAAACAGGTCTTACTAAGTTGCAGAAGGCTTCACTAAGTTACTGAGGCTAGACTTCAAATCCATGATCCTCCTGTCTCATCCTCTCAAGCACTGGAATTATAAGCATGCGACAGCATGGCTGTGTCCCACCTTCTTTTATAACATAACAATTTGATTTTATAACATTTTATTATATCTTTGAACTATTTTCTTAATAGGGCTTATAATATACATTTTAAATTCTCAAAAGCTACTTTGTATATATATTCATTTAATTCTAGTGACATAAATTTTATTTTTATATAGATGCATTTCTTCTCCCAGCTTTCTTTATACTAAGACTATTGTACATCTTACATCTTTATAAGTGAGAAACACAATGCACAGCTATAAATACTACTTTATATAATCTAAATACTACTTTATATAATCTAATATCTAAGATTGAAAAGGATAGCAGGTAAGCCAGACATGGTGGTGCATTCTTGTAATTCCAGTACTTGGGAGGCTGAAACAGGAAGATCACAGATTCAAGGACAGCCTCAGTAGGTAGTGAGACTCTTGTCAACCTAGCAAGACCCTGTTTCCAAATAAGAAATCACCAGTAAAACACACACACACACACACACACACACACACACACACACACACACAAGGATAGCAGGTATATGCTTATAGAGTTTAATTAAATTTGATTTTTGATTCTCTTCAATTATTCCTGTGGATTTGAGCTACCATTTAGTATCACTTCCTTACTGCAATATAGTTTTGTTTCTACCTGCCTTCTTTGTGTTGTTCCCATTGATACATTTCATTTCTACATATTATATGCATAACAGTATAAATATTCACATTATTTAATGCACTCACTTTAAAAATTAATTAAGGGAAGAAAATATGCCATAGCATAATACTATGTTTATAATTACCTGTACTAGTATTCTCTGTTTGGTTTTGGTATTTTTCCTTCTTGTGAAATCTATTTAATACCTGGTGTCACTTATTTTAGTCTAAAGAACTACTTTTGTATTACTTGCAAGGCAGTTCTATTAGCAATTAATTCTTTTACTTCTTTGTCTATTTGAGAATGTTTTTATTTAGACTTTTTTTTGTACTGGGATTGAACCCAGGGGCATTCTACTTTGAACACTCCCAGCCTATTTATATAATGTCACTAGGTTGCTGAGGGTTCTCACTAAGTTGCTAGGACTAGCCTTCAATTTGCTTAGCCTGCCATTACTGAGATTACAGATGTGTGACACCACACCTGACTTTGATATCATTTTTGAAAGATGGTTTTGTAGTTTTACTGGATATGAGAGTCTTGCTTAATACAGACTAAAACAAACAAACAAGGAACTTTAAACACTTTCAATAGATCCCCCTTGTTTTGTGGTTTCCATTTTGTTTCTGATGAGAAGTCAGTTGTCATTCTTTCTGAGGTATCCTTGAACATGCTGCTCTTGAGGTTTTTATCTTTGACTTTCAACATTTCAAATATGATATGGCTGTGAGTTATGTATATGTTTATCCAATTTCTAGTTTGTTGAACTTCTTGAACCTACTGATTAACATCATTTTCCAGCAAATTTGGAAAGTTTCCAGCCATTATTGGTTATTTTTTATTTGTATAGTGTTTTATCTGAAATAAATCTGAATTAAGTCTATGCTGCCTATAGTCCTACAGTATTCAGACTCTTTTGTCTCTTCTAAGAATTTTCCCCCCAATTTTTATCAGTTAGCCTAGTGGTTATCCTATTAGGGTAAGCCACTTATTGGTCAAATGTTGTGTTTATACCCTGAGCTATTAGATTGTCATCTTTCCCCATAGATGTATGTTTGGCTTGGAGACTGCTTTTATGGTTCAGGGAATTAACAATTTGTCCTCAAGGTTGAGCAGGAACCAGTAGCTTGAAATATTCATCTGTAGTTATTACTGATGTAGCTTTGGTATGCATATAGTCTTCCATACTGCTAGGGATGAATGATTTTGTTTTAAAGGCTGGCTCCCGAGGAGTATATCCCAACTCAAAGTAGTTCATTGGTAAATCAGTATTTGGTGTCTCTACAAAGATTTCCATTGCTTTTGATAGCATCCCTAGACATGAAATTCTCCACTTTCTCCACACTCTTCCAAATGAATTCAGTCCTCCATGCAGTGCTACAGAACTATCCATCCTTAAGGACTGATTCTTCTCCTAGACAGAAACACTGTGCTTCACTTGGGACAGTGGGAAAGAACAGCAGTCTGCTTCTTGCAAAGTAATATTCTGCTTTGTAAGTGGTCACTTGTCAGGTATGGGAGCATATGTTATTCTAGGATTGTTTCTCCAAGTGTGTGGCTTTCACCATTCAGCAAGCATGTAAAACTGGAGTACCAGTGTTTTTCACTTGCTCTCTATGGGGTAAAGCTCAAGACTTAGGAATGTGATCTGGATGGTGTAGATGAGCTCTGATTTTCCTAGCCATGCCAGTAATACTACTCAGAGCAGTACTTCTGCAATATGTGACTGAGGGGGTTGAGACAGGCTGGAAATCTGCCCATTGCTGCGTGAAACTGGAGCGGTAGACCTGGAGCTGGATGGAGAGAGAACTTCTGTCTTCTTGGCTAAAAACATTCAGAATACAGTTCCCAAGTAGTTTCTTTCACATGAAGCTGGGGTTAGGATAGAAGACAGGAAAAGCTCATGATTCAAATGGTGTAGTCTCTTACTATTCTTACCAAGATTTAATAGATTTTCTTGAAAAAAATGTTTCTCCATTTTCTGTATGCCCTTGGGGCAATTTTTAGAGATGAAATTGTTTTGCTTTCATACTTTTCACCAGTTAAATTGTTACTTCAGTAGAGAGAAGGCCCACTGAGCTTTTTTATTCACTATTCTGAAAATTCCATTCCTCAATACATACATTTTCAGGCAAAATTTTCATGATTTTCTAAATCATAACTTTTCATATTTGGAGTTTTATAGCCTGATTTTATGATGCAGACATATCTCCTGAAACCCAACAAATTAAAGTGACAGAGCATTGGAAGCCTGTTTGCATGGGGGGCAAAGAAGAATCCTTGAACTATCATGGAATCCATGTCAGTTATGAAAGTACTATATATCCTGTTGACACATTAGGCTGTCTTAACTCTGTCTATGAGGGAAAAGAATTCAGGAAGAGAACTTGCCTCAGGCTTAGCCTAGAATCATGTTAGCAGCTCCTCTTCTGCTATAGTGTAAATGTGTCCCCAAAATCTCATGTGTTAGAAACTTAATTTTTCCAACTCATGCATTAATGGCATTGGAGATGGGACCTTTGGGAGATGATTAATCTATTCATGTATTGCTGGGTTAACAGGTTAGTGAAGAGATGGCTCTGTTGTGAAAGCAAGCTCTCTTGGGGACATTAGTTCTGTCTCACCACCTCAGAACTGAGCAAAGAATAGCTATTAGTAATAAGGTCCTCGCCAGATGCAGCCCCTCCACCTTGGAATTCCCAGTTTCCAGAATGTAAAGAATAAATTTATTTCCTTTATAAGTAATCTAGTTGTAGATATTCTGTGATAGCAACAGGAAATGGTCCAAGACATAGTCAAACAGGGAGAAGCCATACTACATAAAGCAGTGTCCTTCACTGGAGCACCACAGCCCAGTGCCCATCATACTCATGTGCTCACATACAAATACTCCCTTAGTCCAGACACTCACAACTTGATGATTCTTGACAGCTTTAGCATCACGTGGAGGGACTTATGGTAACAAATGGAGTGTGTGTATGTGTTGGGGGAACTATTTTGATCAGCATTCTTACTGCTGAGACCAAAACACCTGATGACCATAACTTAGAAGAGTTACTTGCTCACAGTTCTGGAGATTTCGGAGGTTTTGTGGTGGCAAGAAGCAGAGTGCAAGTATGAAAATGAGTGGAAGGACTCTGCTCTCACATCATGGAGGCTAGAGGCAGAGAGAGTGAGCAAGGGGACAATCTCAATCTCTCTCTCTCTCTCTCTCTCTCTCTCTCTATATATATATATATATATATATATATATATATATATATATATATATGAGAAATGGAAATGTCATGACAGTGTCTCAGGGAATGTTGTACTCTGAACAGTTTTGTTCCCAAGGCCAGGGCTTCTTTGTACCTGGAAGAATGACAGCTGAGCACAGGGGTCCTGGGGGACAGTAGTTCCCATCAGAGGCAGGGAACACAATCACGAGTTTATTGAAACAATTTCCAGCTATGCCTAGAAATGCTGAGGAGAGACAGCACAGAGGCTGGCTATTCCACCCGTGGCTTGGATACTGACTCAGTGGATTGTGAACTATTTGTGTCAATGGGGTCTCATTGGGATGTCTAGGTTGGTGGGTCCTGTAGAAATTGTGTTGATAGACCAAGTCTCTTAAAACAAGCCTGATGTGTACCTGAAAAATGAAGAGTTTATATAGAATACCAGCCACACAACACAATTTAAACTCTATCCTCTTGTTTCCAAGACTAAATAGAAAACATGAGTCCTGATCTCTTCATTGCTCAGATTCATTTTCTTGGCCATGGTGCAAATCCTAATGCTGTGACTAAGGCCCGTGTCAAACTCACTAGCATGGCAGAGTTTCAGCACTTAGTCACCATTATGTGGATTCTCTTTAACCACCCTAGACTCCACAGTGATTCTTCCTTGTAAACCAGTGAATAAACGCACATTTGATATTACATCGGGGGTGATTCTAGGACTAATAAGTTGGGGATAACTAGAGAAGGTCTGTGTGGCAGAGAAGTTTTATCTTGTTTGTCTACTTCACCCAACTGATGATAGATGACTGCATGATGGAGGATTCTAAGACCTTATCAGGGATCACAAAAGTAAAACAATGCAATGACTGGTTAGTGATAACAGTCTTAGACATGAGAGGGGCTACAGGGGTCATCTGTCTCACTTCTCTGCTGTGCCTATTTAGAACAATTATTTTATAAATTCATCTGAAGATTAGGAAGCTGAGATGATTTGCCCAGTTGTACATAGCTAGTAGGTGACAACCTAGGACTGCTCAGCTCCAAGATGTTCTAGTTTCAGACCCCAATCAGTGGGTAGAGCCCTTCAGAATTCAGTAAGAATCAACTACAAACATCCATGAGAGGTGTAGAGCCACAGTGCAGGTGAACTAGCAGATGGCATTGAAAGTGAATACTGCACCCATCCTCTCACTGTCACTGACCCTTCCAAAAGAGGTTTCAAAGATGATAGATCATCTGAACTGGGTTATCCAAGACATCAATTATTGCACCTACCTAAGGTTTCACTGTATTACTTTGCATGGTTCATTCCAGAAGAAATGGGTTGTTGTCTGAAACTTTGCCTCACTGATTTTCTTTTTGATCTCCATCACAATAACTGCACTCTCTGATTTTATGGCTACTAAAAGCCAACATTTAGTTGCTACCTTATTCCTCTAGCTACATCATCCTGAATGTCAGCAACTGTATTGGCTTCAATATTTGAGTCAAGCCTGGCTGTTTTAAGAGTACACTGGACAAAAAAGAGAGTGAGAATGAGAGGAGAGGGAGATGAAAGAGGAGGATGATGACAATGATTGTAATGATTATGGTGATGGTAATGATTATTATGGTGGTACTGTTGGTGAAGAAGAAGAAGATGATGGTGGTGGTGATAATGGTGGTGATAGTGGTGTTGAAGATAATGGCAATGGTGATGCCGGTGGTGATGGTGGTGTGGATAATGTTCATGGTGGTGGTGGTGGTGGTGATAGTGATGGTGGTGATGAGTGTTGGTGATGGTGATCGTATTGGTGGTGGTGGTGGTGGTGGTGGTGATGGTGATGGTGGTGGTGGTGATGATGGTTGTGAAAAATCAGTTCCAGCCTTGATTTCAGGCTCTATCTGAGACATGAATGAGGTTAGATACTATGTTGCTGAAATACTTGGCAGACCAAGTGTGAGAGAACAGCAAACTTTCTCTGCAGCCTCATAGTGTTCTGTCAGAATTCATTCTTATAATAAGGAAGCAAGCTTCTTGGCATGGTAACTGGTAAATTGTGTTTCAGACTTCTAATATGCTTGGATACATTTTGTACTGAAGAAAAAGAAATGTAGGGTAAAGAGATTTGGGACAGGAAGGTTGTTAGATTAAGACTGTATCTTGTTCGTTCCAGTTCTGTACAAAGCATCTTATGATTTTATGAAAGAAAGCCTGTCTATTGTTTTTCTGTCTATAAGTATCAAGCTGTAACCTTCAATAAACATGCAGTTGCATTGATACTGCTCTGCATCCCCTGTGTCCTGGTTTTTGTGGAACCCTTACCCAGGGACCACAACACACTAGATGTTGGGTGACAGATGGTGATGGTGGTGGTGATGATGGTGGTGATGATGGGGGTAGTGGTAGTGGTAGTGATGGTGATGATGATGGTGGTGGTGATGGTGGTGGTGGTAGTGATGATGATTATGGTAGTGGTGGTGGTGATGATGGTGGTAGCTATGATGGTGATGGTGATGATAATGGTGATGGATGCTACTTCCTATGCCTAGTCACTGAAATGATTTCTCATCTCCAAAATGATAGAATAGTAGATACTTCAAAGGGTTAAGACTAAGTAAAATAGTGCATATAAAGCACATAGCACTGTGCTTGACATATGGTGAGCTCCAAAAGAAAGTACTAGCTATCATTATATCCTTGCAGATATTATTATTAATATCTACTACACTATCATTATATTGTACGGGGCTGTTTGACACCTTTATTCCTATACTGTACATGGCAACCCTATTTTGGGGTGTTCTCTGGGATTCTGGTCAGATCATCCCCCCAGACCAAACTACTGGGACTAAGGAATCCACCAGGACACCAACGAGAGCGAGTAGCTTGACAAGGTCCACCAGCACTCTGGGAGCCCAATCCTCAGCTGAGGCAGGACTTTGGGTCAGTTTGCGAAGCGCGGCTCCTGGGGTCAGGGCTGCTGGATTCCCATGAAAGCGCTTGCTTCTCCTTGGTGGTATTGGAAAGATTGTGCTTTTATAGCTCAGCTGGTATTTCTGGCACCTCTGTGGGTTGATTGGGCTCAGCTGGTTCTATTTTACTTCTTCAAAAAAATACATGGAGACTTTCACATGAATTTTATTTCTGTTTTTAAATTCTTCACCCAGAAGACAAAGGCGACTGGAGGAAAAAATGGAATTTCTGGAGAAAATCAAAGGGTATTGAGTGGTGCCGCAGAATGCCCATCTGTGTTCTGATGCTCCCCAGGGGTGTGGCCGGGGGTGTCTCTTTATGACCTCTCACTTCCAAAGGGTGGGGAAAGGAATGAGGGGCTTGACTTGTACCCACACCCATAAGAAGGCTCTAGGGGGAGACCAGGTGGCCTGGCCATGCACAGGGGAGTTTGGAAAGCCCTCTAGGAGGTATCTACACTGAAGCCTGCCCAGGGCCGCTGTTTATCTGGGGGGATTGGCAGAATCCGTAGCCTGACCCAGGATGGCTCCCTTCTGCAGGAGAGATGCTGCAGAGGAATGATTGTAATGATTATGAAGCGCCTGGCACTCTGGTGAGCTCTTGGCTTACATGGTCAGATGTAATCCTCACCACAGTACTGATACAGGTGTGCTTATTGTATGGATGAAAACATTGAGAATCTGAGGAATTGGGTAACTTGCTCAATGTCATATATGTATCCAGCAGCGCCATTAATTTCAGAACCAGAGTCCTTAGCCACTACACTGTACTGCCACTAATTAATCAATACCAGTGATGGCTGAGGCATGCAAAACTTGCTGTCAACTGTGACGCTCTCGCTAGGCTAGGATGTCAGTGTGCACGGATGTGGTGACATCTGCTGTTGTCTGCTGACAGCTGCGCACTGAACTCCTCTGGCCTCTCCCAGCTCCTAGCCGCCTACTCTATGAAAAGCTGCTGTCACCAGGTGCCACGGCATGCCTGTAATCCCCGTACTTGGGAGGCTGAGAAGAGAGAATTGCAGGTTTGAGACCAGCCTCAGTAATTTAGTGAAGCCCTCGACAACTTAGCCAGACTGTTTCAAAATAAAAATTAAAAAGGGCTGGGCTATGTAGACCAGGAGAATGTCTCTGGGTCTAATCCCCAGTACCAAAAATGAAAAAAAGAAAAAAAAAAAAAAAAACCAGGAAATTTTCCTGAACATAATATTACATAATTTTATCAATTTTCCTGCAAATGACATAATTTCATTCTTCTTTATGGCTGAGTAAAACTCTCTTGTGTGTATATACCACATTTTTTTACCCATTCATCTATTGACGGGCACCTACCTGTGTTGGGTCTGTGATTTGTCTATTGTGAATTGTGCTGCTATAAGCGTGTGTATGCAGTATCACTGTAGTATTCTATCTATAATCCTTTTGGAGAGATGCTGAGGAGCGTGAACTCAGCTCTGAAAGTCAAGGGTCATGTGTTTTCTATCATATGTGGAAGCTAGAGAGAAAATAGAACAGAAAAGGAGCTGTATGATAATAAGGACTGAGACCAGCATAATCGTGGAAGGAGATTGGGGGAGGGAGGAAAGGAGGGTGAGAAGTAGGCTTGAGAAAGGAAACAGACCAAATAATACCATGCACATATATGAAGGAAGCACTCACAATCCCAGTAGCATACAGAGAGGGAAAGGGAATAATGGGATGGATTAGGAGGAGGGAACTACATCAAGAGATGTTGTGTGCATATAGGAATGCATTACTTTGAATCTCACTGTGATATATAATTCTATTGCATCAACAAAATTCTAAAAAAAAAAAAAATCCAAACAAACAGGAAATTGAAACTGGCAGAGCCAGAAACCTTATTCAGATTCCATCTGTTTGAGCAGGCATGGTGGCACATGCTTGTAATCCCAGGTCTTGGGAGGCTGAGATAGGAGGATCACAGGTTCGAGGACAGCCTCAGCAAGTAGTGAGAGGCTAATCGAACTAGTGAAACCCTATTTCCAAATAAGAAATAAAATCAGGCTGGGGTGTAGCTCGAAGGTAGAATGCCTCTGGCTTCAATCCCCAGTACCACAAAAAAAAATCCCATCAGTTTTATTTGTATTTATTTCTGTGTGTGCCTGCATTCTCTGTGCAGTTCTATGCACCCCTGTCAATAGTCAGTGTGTTCCACCACCACGGGGTCTTCCGTGTTGCTGTCTCTTTATAATGACATTCACCCTCTTCCCCATCCCTGACTCCTGACAACCACTAATGTCTTCCCCACCTCTGTAATTTTGTTATTTTGAGAATGTTATAAATGGAATCATATACCGTATGGCCATGCAAAATCATTTTTTGTCACTCAACTCAGCAGTTCCTTCTATAACATCCATGTTTTTGTGCGTACAGTTTGTTCCTTTATATTGCTGTGTAGTATTCTGTGGTGTGGATATTCCACAGTGTATTTAACTATTACCCCACAAAGGAGATCTGGGTTGTTCAATTTTTGTCTATTACAAATAAAAATGGCTTTTGTAAAGCATAAAATTTTATTTCTTTGTAATAAATATCCAGGAGTGCAATTGCTGGGTGATATGGTAGTTGCACGTTAGTGTTTAAGAAACTGCCAAATTGCTTTCCAGAATGACCATACCTTTTTCATTCCGGCCAGAAATGAATGCAAGGTCCAATTTCTCTCTATCCTCGCTGGCATTTTATGTTGTCACTATTTTTAATTCAACAGTTCTGTTAAGTGTGCAGTGTTATCTTAGTGTGGCTTAAATTTGCATTTCTTGCCAGGCACATTGGCTCATGCCTATAATCTTTTTTTTTTTTTTTTTTTTTTTTTTTTTTTTTTTTTTTTTTTTTTTTTTTTTTTTGCGGTACTGGGGATTGAACTCAGGGGCATTCTACCTCCGAGCTATACCCCCAGCCCTATTTTTTTTACTTTATTTTGAAACCGGGTCTCACTAAGTTGTGGAGTGCCTCACTAGATAGCTGAGGCTGGCCGCGAACCCGGATCCTCTGGTCTCAGCCTCCCGAATGCTGGGATTACAAGCGTGCGCCACCACGCCCGGCTCGGCTCATGCCTATAATCTTAATACTTGGAAGACTGTGACAGAAAGATCACAGGTTAGAGGCCAGCCTTAGTAACTTGGGGAGACCCTGTTTAAAAAAAAAGAACAAATAAAGGGGCTGGAGGAGCTGAGGGGCTGGAGGTATAACTCAGAGGTAGAATGTCCCTGGGTTCAACCCCCAGGACAGAAAATAAAATAAGAAAGTAATCCTCGATTCCTGCTCACACACTGTAGGGGTGACTTCACTGCCAATGTGTGCTGCAGGCAGGGCTGCTTTAGGCCGAGGCACATGAAGGATGCAGCTCGAGTCTGTCCATGCACACATCGACACAGCACTCATCCCGACTCCCTCTGGCACTTCGCTGTCTTCCCTAAATACTCAGAAGAGCAGGTAATCAGGTAATTGCAAGAGGAGGATTTGCCCCACGTGGAAGTTGTATTTCAGGTGCTGACTGTCCTCCAGGAGGTGGAAGTATCCTATTCCAAGGCTGCCGGCTGCTGTCTGCTCTACCCTATCACACACTGCAGTTGGTTTCGGTGCCCCAGCTTCTGCACCATTGCACATTAACCCCAGCTGCTGGATTGCTGGATTGTGGCACAATAAATTAGTATCTCTGCAAAGGCCCTATTGTGTGTATTTAAGGTCCTTAAGGAGCTGAATATAGCCTCAGCAATCTCAACCTATTTTTAATGTATTTATATTTAATTGATGCATAGTAATTATATCTATTTATGGGCTACAGTACGACCTTCCGATACATGTGTACTAAATGAGGGTAATTGGCATATCTATCTCTCCAGACCTTTGTCATTTCTTTGCCTTTCTAGAGAGGCCATTTTTTCAAAACAAAAAATAAAAATGGCTAGGAGCGTAATTCAGAGGTAGAATGCTTCTGGGTTCAATCCCTATAGGAAAGGAAGGAAGGATTCACTTAATTGTTGTTAACCATCATTATCCTACTGTGCTGCAGAGCACAGAAGTGATACCTTCTATCCAACTGTAATTGTTGTTGTTTTCCCATTTTAACAGGATTGTTTTTCCTTAATTTCCTTGGGATGATTGGGCAAATAGGGGCTAGCTCTTCTATGAGAGAAGAGATGAAAGTTACAGGCATGAATGGCTCCCTCTGCTAGGACTCAGGATGACCACCTTTTGCCCCGTTCTGCTAACTATTATCCGGGCTGGCAAGAAGTATTCAATCCCAGAGGCACATTGGCCAACTGGATAAACTCCAAGTTATCTCCAGATAGCATTTCCAGTTTTCTCAAATTTCACTTATTTGAAACAAATCTGGGTCTTTGTTGTTGTTTTCCTTAAGCTTATTTCTTTTGTGTTTGTGGTGCTGGGAATTGAACCAAGAGGCGTTCTACCTTTAAGTTATATTCCGAGCCCTATTTTATTTTATTTTTTTAATTTTAATACAGGATCTCGTTAAGTTGTTGAGGGGCTTATTAAGTTGCTGAGGCTGGCCTCGAACCTGGGATCTTCCTGTCTCAGTACTTGGATTACAAGTACTTGGGATTACAGGCATGTGCCACCATGCCCAGCTTAAGTTTACTGTTTAGTGTTAACACTCTTCGGTACAAGACATAGTTTCTGACTTTGGAACCTGTCCTAACTGGTGAGCCAGCCTCACAGTGCTGACCCTCAAATAAATTCACCCATGCCTTATTATTACACACATTTTTATTTAAAATGTGGTAACATGTGGCTGCCCAAACCCCATTCCTGACAATAAAGCCATCGGACGAGGGTTAGTGAACTTTGTGTCTGGATTTCAATTATACTCCAGTCATTGCCAGTGTGTCTGAAGTAGCTAGTGTGTGTGTGCTTGTGTGTACAACCATGTGCATATGTCTGTGCATGTGTATGCTTGTATGCATGAACTCTGTATACATATCATACATGCATATTTATGCTTGTGCATGTACATATGTGTAGGTGTGTGTGTGTGTGTGTGCATAATGTGGTGGAAATATGCAAATATATCCAGGGTTATATCCTGATAAACCCATCCTAAGTTGAAAATATTGTCAGTTGAAAATGCATTCAATACACCTGGCCTACTAACATCACAGCTTGGCTTCTCCTACCTCAAACATGCTCAGAACACTGACCTTAGCTTACAGCCTGGGCAAAATCATCTAACACAAAATGTATTGAACAGTCGAGTTTTGCATATTTTATGTAATTTATTAAATTTGGTGCTGAAAGTGGAAAACAGAGCACTGACGTAGATTCATACCATCATAAGGTGAAAAATCATAAGCCAAGCCATTGTTAACTCTGGGGCCATCCATCGGTGTAAACACACACACACACACACACACTTAACAGAAATCACATGGTGGTTTGATGTCTTTACTTGTTCCCTTTAGATCCCAAGGCTTGAGAGAGCGCTTTCCCAGTCATGCGTGCAGCGGGGCTCTGTGGGGCTTATGAACGTGGAGCTGCGAGTCAAACAAGTCTGAGTGAGAAAGCATATTGGCCTCCTGTGATCACTCCTTTTGACCCTTAAGGGCACCACATTCCTCCAGTGAAACATAAGCCGCCAGGAAGCTCCGCCGCACATCACTAGAGACAGTGCTGCTCCACGCTGCAAAGGCATCGATGCGGAGCACCAGCGACTCCGAAGGCCCTTCTGGAGGTCTGGAAAGTGTTACCCCGCTTCCACTAAAGCATTGGCAGGAGAGACATGCAAGGAAATCTCTGGTGTGGTCCCTTAGGAGCCATAGACCCAGTGAGGTTCCCAGGGCGGGCTCTGAAGGATTGTCATCGACTATGGGATGGGGCAGGCCCAGGGTAGTTGGGAACTTGGAGCTGTGTGGAGGTGAGGGAGCAGATCTCTCCCACAGCACACTCCCAACCCCAGGTTCCCTGAGACAGACACCTTTCTGAGTTACCTTGGCATAGTTGATCTTTGCAATCCCAGGCGCCAGACCCTGTCATTTGCACATGATTTGTCCTGCAAATAGAGACCTCGGAGCTTCTTGGGTCAGTGCCATGTGAGCGCCACTCCACAAACCTTGTTTCTTGCTGGTCTTCATAAATTCCACTGCTGTCAGCTCAGGGTTTATTTGGGGGAGCGAACATAGGCAGTGGCTGAGAAGGAACGGTGCGAGCCAAATTGTCCATCCGAATCTATTTAGCATCTAATACTGGGAAGCAGAGAAACAGAGAAAGGGGGGAGGAAGATGAAATGCTCGGGTGGAAATCTGTTAAACGTTGCAGGCACTTCCTTGGCAAGGGAAGCTCAAATAAATCTCCACTGGTTTGCACCTCACAGGGAGACCTTTTGGTCCCTGGAAAGCTTGGTGGGGGGTGAGATGCAGGGTAGAGAAGTCAGTCACTTACCAGAGAAGGTAGTGGAAGAGCTGGAGTCCTCAGTATCTTCACACAAGCCTCTATCTTCTACCACTCACATGGGCAATACACAAGACTCCTGTCTGCAAACTGTGCCCCAGGCTAAGTGAAAGGGGATCACGCAGGGTGACCTCGATCCCTGCAGGAACCCAGGAAGATTCTTGGGCCCTGAGACTGACCACGCTGCCTTGGGACCATCGACTTCAGGACACTTCATACTGGAGAACAGCAGTGCATGCTGCTGAGTCCAGAAACACGTCGCCCACATGTGGAGGTGAAGCCACCTTTACTTCTCCTGAGGCGAGAGCACCACAAGCCTCACACTAGTGACCCAGTGCAGAAGTGGTCACAGTAAGGACATAAGGACGGGAGCCAGCATTCACTGAAGCCGACATGTGCGTCATGGTGTGGATCTGAGATGTTCCCCAAAGGCTCCTGTGCTGAAGGCCAAGTCCCCGCTGCAGCAGTGTCCAGAGGTGGGGCTCTTGGGACACGACTGGATCATGGCAGATCTGAGCTCATCCATGGGCTAGTCCATCAATGGATTAATAATTCAATAGCATCACTGGGTGGTGGGGTCCAGCTGGAGGAAGCAGGACACTGAAGGCATGCCCTGGAAGGATGTGTCTTGTCTCCAGTCCCTTCCTCCCTCTCTCTGCTTCGTGACTGCTATGAGGTGAGCAGCTCCCTCTGACACGGAAGTCCACCATGATGCTTCTGCCTTGGTGCCAGCTAAGTACACTGTGAGTCAAGTAAATCATTCTTTCTCTGAGTTATTTTGCTCAGATATCCGTCAAAGCAACAAAAAGATGTCTAACACACTATATTAAGCCCAGTGGTGCACACCTGTAATCCTCACACTTGGGAGGCTGAGGCAGGAGAGTAACAGGTTCAAGGACAGCCTTGGAAACTTAGTGAGGCCATTTCAAAGTAAAAAGAAAGAAAGAAAGAAAGAAAGAAAGAAAGAAAGAAAGAAAGAAAGAAAGAAAGAAAGAAAGAAAGAAAGAAAGAAAAAGGTCTGGGGGTGTAGCTGGTAAAGCTCCATTGGGTTCAATCCCGTTACTCTCCCCCACAAAAAACACACAACAGTGAATTTATGTAATAATAAAACTTATTTAACCCAAATCTAAAATATCATTTCAACATGTAATCATGTAGAAGCATTAATATTTTACATTTTTCCTGTACTTTATTTCACACTGACTGCTTAAACAAATCTCAATTTATTTGAGACTTATCTCAAATAATTTATCTCAAATAGATCTCTTACTTTAGACAAGTCGCATTTCAAGCGCTGCTTAGCCACCCTGACTGCAGGTTCCTATGCATCTTCCCTAGCTTGGCACCCATGGCAAACTCCGAGCTCTGTAGAATTCACTGGCACCAGGATGAAAACCAAAAAAACTCCAGTTAAAGGTACTCTTCTTTCCATCAGTGACAGTAGGAGCAGTAACGAAACAGCAGCAATGTTGGTCATGTGACTGTTACTACAGACACTCTGCTAAGAGCCTCATGAGACCAGTCTCAGTGGATTCTCCACAGAACCCTGGGAGACACCCACTCTATTCTTCAGAGCTGAACAAGCCGAGGCTCGGCATCATCCTCCAACTTTTCGAGGTAGCAGAGTGTGTGGGAGACCAGCTCTGACTCCAGGCTCTCTCCTTCCAAGGCCCAGTAGATAGGAACTCAAGAAGGAAAGCAGGCATGGGGCAGGGCTGGGGGGATTCTGTAGGTCTTCATGGCACTAATCTTTGGGTGAGGGATAACTAGGGGATTGAACCCAGAGATATTCTGTCTCCGAGCTTCACCCCCAGGTATAATGAAACAGGGTCTCATTAAGTTGCTGTGGGTCTTGCTAAGTTGCTGAGCCTGGCTTTGAACCTGTGATCCTCATATCTCAGCCTCCTAAGTGCCGGGATTACAGCAGTGTACCACCATACCGGGCTCATGGCATTGCATTAAAGCAGAGATGAACATCTGTCAGTTTAGGATTAGGAAAGCTAGGAAGAAAAACCTAAAATGTTTATGAAAGTAAAAGAAGGGGTCAAGAGAGGCTGGGCATTCCTAAGACTCATTTTCTTGCAGAATTTGGGGTTTGGAATCATGGAATGTAGGTAAAAGACCCCATTTAAGACACATGGGCAAATAAGACAGAATGTACAGGGATGTTACTTACATTTCCATTAAAAATACTAAATGTAGCAACAAGTAAAACTGTTATATCTCTACTTGGCAGTCTTATATGAAATTATAAGTATATTCACAAATGATTAAGTCAAAAGGCTTATTAGGAATATATGAGTTACTTGGGGCCTCTCATAACCTTAGATAACATTAGAAAAAATCACACCTAATGGTTTACGAGATTTGAGTTGGATGTAATGATTTTTATCCCTACATTATTTAAGAACTGAACCCTCACACACTCTCCAGCCACCACACTGGCTCTGTACTTCTTAATTAAATTAATGCTGCAATTTTTATATGTTAATGAAATGATGTTTTCTATAACCTGTCATCCTTATTTCCATGACTTTTGCTTTATATGCTCATCAGTGTATCATAAATTTAACATTGTTGCATAAGTTTATTGCTAATCTCTGCTTACTACCGACCTTATCGGCTATTTGCATCCAGTTTAATTACATTCAATAATAACGATAATAGCAAGTATTATTGTTGTTGTGGATATGACTAGTTTCAATCTGCTGTGTGTGTGTGTGTGTGTGTGTGTGTGTGTGTGTGTGTGTGTGTATGTGTCTCCAGGAATTGAAACCAGGGGCATTCTACCTCTGAGTTACACCTCAGCCTTATCTCATTTTTATTTTTGACACAGAGTCTCACTAAGTTGCTGAGGACCTCATGAAGTTGCTGAGGCTGGCCTTGGGATAGGAGGCAATCCTCCTAAGCCTTCCAAGTACTAGGTTGCAGGTGTGTGCCACCAGGCCTGGCTTCAATCTGTTATTTTGCTATTTCATTTCTATTTGTTTTATTTGTTATATTTATTTTTCCCTTTTCCTCTTTTCTGACTTTCTTTTGGATTAACTGAATATTTTTCAAGGTTAAATTTATTTCCCATATTGGCTAATTAACCAATGACTTTAAAAAATGTTTAAATAGGCATCTCTCTCACCCTGGAGGTGGCCCACATTCTCCCCTGAATGTGCATTTCTTGCTTTCTTAAATAAATCTCTGTCTATGTCTTTGAGAAATCGTTTGTTTAAATGAAACATTAAGATGAAATTGCTTAATTTTCTCAGTGTTTGCCGTAGGTTTTGCAATATACATTTTATTGTAGACTCCTTTAAGTTGCTTCTTGTATTTTCACATATAATGTCAAGATCTTACCCAGTGCACTATGCTTCTCCCATACTCTATGCTGTTAGTCTATTGTGCATTTACTTCCACATATATTACAAACCACAATAAACTCTCATGTAGCCTCAATGAGGGGGGAGCCTTTTATGTTTACCTACATATGTATTATTCCTGATGCACTTTATTTCTGGTGTCAACCCAACTGCTCATCTGGTATCACTTTCCTCTGCCTAATTAGCTTTACTTAACATTTTTTAAAGTGCAGGTCTGTTAGCAATGGATGCTCCCAGCTATTATCTGAAAATATTTTTACTTCATCTTTACACATGAAAGATATTTACACTGGGGATATATAGTATTCTAGATTGGCAGGGTGTTTTCCCCCCAGTACACTAAAAATGTTGCTTAATTTTATTTTGGCTTACACAGTCCCTGACAAGAAACCTGCCATTGTTTCTATCGTTAGTCTTCTGTATATAATGTTTCCTCTCACTCTCTGTCTCTCTCTTACTCTGTCTCAGAATTCTCATTAGGAAGTTCTCTCTGTACTTGGTTATCTGTAATTTGATTGTTAGGTGCTTTGATGTTAGTTTCTTTGTCTTTGTCCTGCTTTGGGTTAATTGATTTTACTGGAATTCAACATTTATAATTTTCATTAAATCTGTAAAATAATCTGTCATTTATATTTTCTAATATTTTGGTGTCCCTTCTCTTCTGTGGTTCCCATTACACACATGCTAGGCTGCTTCCTATTGGACCACTGCTTCCTAAATCTATTTATCGATTTTTATATCCTCCATATGATTTAGTTTGTATGCTTTATGTTGCTTTGTCTTCTAATTTACTGTTTTTTAAAACTCTGCAGTGTCTAGTGTGCACTTATTCCCACCCAGTAAAGTGTTCATTTCACATATTGCGTTTTCATGCTTAGAATTCCCAGCTGGTTCTTTTCCTATGACTCCTCATTCCCATCACCATTGTGTTTTCTTTAAGCCCTGGAGCAAATTGAGCACATTTACAATAGTTGTCAAAATGCTGTTGCCTGCTAATTCCGTCATCTCCGCTGTCATTTCTAAATAACTATCCATATTGGTTAATTTTTTCTAGTTCTGCTCCTGTTTTGCTTGTTTCTGTATAGATCTAGAAACTTTCCATTCGGTGTCAGACACTGTGGTTTGTCTTCCTCAGGTCTCTGGATTTTGTTGTGTTTCTTTAAAAAGTAATTTTTTTTCTCTAAGGCAGTTAAGCTACTTATGGATAAGCTCAAATCTTCCCAGTCCCATGTGTAAGCTTTCCAGGGCACACCTTGAGGAGTGCCCAGCAGGATGCAATCCTTAAAAGTATGGATTTGTATGCCATTTAAAATCATCTTGAGGTTCACTATAAACACAAATCTCACACTTTGGAAAACTATACAAAACGTTTTTGGTGAATGTACAGAGAACAAGTCTACATTTTATACAATAGCAGGTTCAAATGAAAGGAAGAGGTGATTCTCTAAGAGTTCACTTGGGAAAGAAGGTTTCTCAAGACCAAGATCCAAGAGGTAAGGGATGGTCTCTGGCCATCTAGCACACCTTTCCATTAAAAATGAGAGCAAAGACAGATGGGCGTGGTGGCACACTCTTGTAATCCCAGCATTTGGGAGGCTGAGACCGGAGGATCTGGGTTCGCAGCCAGCCTCAGCTACCTAGTGAGGCACTCCACAACTTAGTGAGACCCTGTTTCCAAATACAGAATAAAAAATAGGGCTGGGGGTGTAGCTCGGAGGTAGAATGTCCCTGGGTTCAATCCCCAGTACCGCAAAAAAAAAAAAAAAAAAACTGAGAGCAGAGACATATTTGGACTCCTGGTTTCAGAGGATGCCATCAATGGTTGGAAAGTTCTGTTGCTCAGGGCCAGAGGTGAGGGCAAACATCAAGTTGGAAGGCTTCAGTAGAGAAAGGCTGCTCTACTCATGGTGGCCAGGAAGCAGAGTGGGAGAGAATGCAAAGGGGCAGGGATAAGATAGGCCCTTCCAGGGCACACCCTCCAGTGACCTACTGTTTTCAACTAGGTCCTACCTCCCCGTAGTTCATTCAGGTACCAATGGATGAATCCACTTGATGGATCCACTGATGAAGTCAGAGTCCACACCATCCAGTCATTGCCTAAAAGCCACCTCTGGACCTAAATGCACTGGGGACCATGTGTCCAGCACAGGACAGTACAGGACAATCTAGATCAAAACCAAAACAAAAGATCAAGATCTCTCTGAAGCTGTTCCCTAATTTTATTGTATTAGTTCGAGCAGGTCCTGGGACATAATCCCGGATGCAAGCCCACTATTCCAGTCATTTGTGAATATCAAATAGGCGTGTCTAGTGACCTCATTTGGAATGGCCACAAACAGTGTCTAGTAGAACTCAAACCGTGCTTTTCTTTCCCAGAGGAACCATTGTGCTCTTCCTGTGGTTTGTATTTATCCCATTAAGTTTCCCCAGTGTTTTGGAAAGGCTTGTGAAGAAACAAGACTGCTTCAGCTATATTTAGAGGATCCAAGGTTGGAGTTTGCTAACAGGTAAAGCCAGTTATAGGATTAATCTGGTCTCCCAATAGTCAGGGGAGTCAAAGAGACTAGAATGGAACTATGAAATCATCTCTCTCTCCCCACCTAGAGATCTTCCTTTGTTGAGCAAGCCGTAAAAGATTAGGTTAAATTGTTAGCTAGGGCTCCTCTGTTGTAAACAGTGCATTTGTTCTTATGGTGACACTCTTGGATACTCAGGTGTAAGGATTTATAAGTGCAGTACCAACCAATGGGGATGAAGGAACAGAAATTTATGTTTGGACATAGGGGTGAAATGCGATAGTTGAAATATTCATTTATAAATGCGACAGCACTTTAATAGCTGGATCTTGAGCAAGGCTCGGTCCGCTGGAGTCCTGAAAGGCAGTCAATTCCAAAAGAAGGAATGCGTGGCATATCCCACTTTGCATTATTATATTCTGGAAATTTTGGGTGCTTTGGGTTTTACTTTCATATTAATTATAAAGGAAACCTTCTTAGAAACATGTGGCCTGACAGATACCGATCTCTTAGCTGAAAAAAAAAAAAGCAGTGCCTCAAGACAACAAGCATTTGTCTAGAAATAGGCTTTGCAAGTTTATCTAAATCACTAATGCCTGGTCTCTTCACTGCTTGTTCTTCCCAGAACCCACTAACTACCTAAAATAAGACAGAACACTGCTTAAAGGGGCAAAATAAAATTGTAAAGATTTTTAACTAATGGATAACCTTTGGAAAAACAAGTCTGTAAAAATTCCTGTTCTATATGCCTCATTGTAAAACAAAACAAAACAAAAAACAGTATAAAACAACAACTGACAAAAAATAAAAAAGATGCACTTCAACACTGCATTGGGTGTGAGCGTATTCTCACGACCTCGTCTCATTCCCCACCTATCGAGGGACCCCTGACCCCACTGCTCTGAGGGCTGGCTCCCGGCATATAAAAAGATAAGTACTCAGCCAGGCATGCCTGTAATCCCAGTACTTGGGAGGCTGAGACAAGAAGATCAAAGATTCAAGGACAGCCTCAGCAACTTGGGAGATCCTCAGCTACTTAGCTAGATCCTGCTTCAAAATAAAAAATAAAAACAGGGCTGGTGGTATAGGTCTGAGGTAGGATGCCCCTGGGTTCAAGCCAAGTATTAAAAAAAAAAGAAAGAAAGAAAAAAAAGGGGGGGATTCTCTACCGAGAGACAAGGAAAAATCCTATCCTAATAAAAAAGGTCTCAGAGCTAGAAGATATATGTAAGGCCAACCCTTCACATAATTCTGTCACCTGAACAATAAAATTGCCCCCAAATATTTCAAAGATAGGAAGAGAGAGATAAAGGGTCATACCATGATCTTTGAAGTCAGAAAGACCTGGTTTCAAGTCTTGTCTTATTTCCTAATTTTCCTCTCTGTACTTATTTCTTTATTCATAAAATGAAACAATAGCACATGGTTCACTAGGTTATTCTGAGTGTAAAAAATAAAATAGTGCACAAATACCCAAAGAAATGTACATTGAATTCTTTCTCTCTGTGTTCTCTGCTCTCTAAGGGAGTGCCTTCTGTTTGGGGACACAGCATTAGTTTTCTATTGTTGCCATGAACAATCTCTTAGTCTGCTGCTGCAGCAATGCAAACAGGTCCATCTTCAGCTGTGCTGCAGTGTGGTTCTCACCGAAATATAGTGCAGGTGTCAGCAGGCAGAATTTCTTTCTGGAGGAAGAATTATTCTGTGCTTATTAAAGTTGTTAGAAGAGTTCAATTCCTGGCAGTTGTAGGACTAGAGCCCCATTCTCTTGGAGGCTGTAGGATAAGAGCTGCTCCCATCTTCTGGCTTTGATTGTATTTCTTGGCTTGTGGCCCCTTCCCTCCACCCTCAACACCTCCAAGACCACTAACACTGGTGGATTGAGTCTTCCTCACGTCTCAATTTTAGGACCTGCTCTTCTACTGGCATCTCCCACTATTAAGGGATCCTGTGTTTAGATAGATCCCAACCAGATAATCCAGAACAATCTCTCCATCACAAGATCTGTTATCTTAATCATGTCTCAAACAAACTTCTTTTGCCCCCTAAGGTCATGTATACACCGGTTTCAGGAACGAGGTGTGGATATTCTGAGGAGCATTATTCTGCTGACTAAAGGAACCTGAGAGGCTTCTTTTAACATGTATTAATCGTTCACTATAATGAGGTTCGGTGTGATATTTCAACACACACATACAGCCTGCACTGATCAGATCCAGCCTTCCTTTGCCCACCCTCCCTGACCACCCTTCCCGGTCTCTGATAACCACTATTCTGTATTCAGGTCTACTTTTTAAAAGTTCCATATGAGAGAAAACATTCCCTACTCTTCTTTCCGTGTCTGGCTTATTTCACTGAACCTAATATCCTCTAGTTTCATCCATTTTTCTACAAATGACAGGATTTCATCCTTATTTGTACCTGAATAATATTCCATTGTGACTGTATACCACATTTGTTTTATCCATTCATCCATCAGTGGGAACCTGGGATGATGCCCATATCTTAGCTATTGTGAACATAGACATGGATATGTAGGTACCTCTTTGGTAGACTTGTCTTCATTGTCTTTGGATTTATACCCAGAAAAGTGATAGCTTGTAAATCTACTTTTAGTTTTCTGAAGTACCTCCATCTACTAAATTTACTGGATTCTTGAATTTTTTTTTCTATTGCAAGGCAATCGTTTTTAAAAGAAAGATCATATCCTCCACAATCTCTTCTGTTTGTTTTGTTTTTTTAGTTGCATGATCTCTTTTTGCAACTTGTTGCTATTCTCTGCATTATTGATGTGCCTCTTGGAATAATGAATTTTCTTTTCAGAGGTCAGATGTGTAAAGGCAGCGTTGGAGATGACAGCGATGGTGACAATGATAGTGACTGCTACTGATTGTGATGCTTATTATGTGTCAGTCCTGATACCCAGCACCTTTTTTATATTAAAGAATAAATCCAGGGGCACTCTACCTTCAACCTACACCCCAGGGTCTCACTAAATTGCTGAGGGTCTCGCTAAAGCAGAGTCTCACTAAATTGCTAAGGCTAGATTCGGACCTGCAATCCCATCCTCCTGTCTCAGCCTCCCAAGTACTGGGATTACAGGGGTGGGGCCCATGCTTGACTTTGCCCAGCACCATTTTACATCCATGTAATTCATATAAACCAATAAATCCTAATGACAATGCTTTGTCATTTTATGGATGAGAACACAGAAATGCTCAGTAAACTTTTTAAGGTTACTAGGCCTGCACTCTTGTCTGGTAAATACTGAGGCCCTGTATCCCTGTTCAGGGGTCTAACTCATTCCCTGTCTGATGCTCTGTTCCTTGGGCTTCCTCTTTTCCTTGGAATTTCCTATTTTAGCCTCTTTTACCTACCCAGTCACCTCAACCACCTTGCAAGCTTCATCAGTGACTACTGCCTAATTAGATTCCCTTTCTCTCCCTGGCTGTGACTTTATGAGGCAGATTCAATTTTTAAAATTTGTAATTAGAAAGAAAAATCAGCTTCCCCAGGCCAAGCACCGTGATAGACTCCAGAGTCAATAGTTTGGCTTTGGATTGCAAACACTGCTCTCTCTTTTTCAACCACAGACAGTAATCACTTGGAAAGTACTCAAGCCCTCTTCTTAGGCGAGACTAGCCTATCTTGCAAACACCCTACAATAAAACATCCCAGTTTTTTTAGCCCTTTCATTTTACATCTTGGTAAGAGGTGTTTTTTGTTTGTTTGTTTGTTTTGTTTTGTTTTGCTTCACTTTGTTTTCTCTTTTTGGCATAAAAGACCTTAGCTTGCATCTCTAGAAGTGAATTTTTTTTTGTGGTACTGGGGATCAAACTCAGGGGCATTCTACCTCCGAGCTATACCCTCAGCCCTATTTTTTATTCTTTATTTTGAAACAGAGTCTTACTAAGTTGCAGAGGGCCTCACTAGGTAGCTGAGGCTGGCCACGAACCCAGATCCTCTGGTCTTAGCCTCCCAAATTCTGGGATTACAAGCACGAACCACCACGGCTGGCTAGAAGTGAAGTATTTTTAAAGTTTAACTCAATCATGCTTCTCTGTCACTTGGGGCAGCATCCTTCAAAGGCGAGGTGCTATAGAAATGAATCTGGGTATTGCTAGGTGAGACAAGTTGACATATATCAAAAGATGTTCCCAACCCACGGACAATTAGAAGCCGTGGGAGATGGTGTGGATCCTCTGGGATGAGGCCTCCCCCTCCAGCCCAGCAGATCAAGGGAGGTGTTGGAGGTGCAGTCCAGGGCCAGCTTACTCATTTCTCTCTCTCTGGAGTTTTCCCCAGACACCACCTCATCTATTAGAAACTGAACTCTTTGGGCCAGAAATCACAGTCACCACGTCCTCTTGAGAAGGGCCTTGTGACTTAACGGCTGCCAACTTTAGTTCCTGGGCTGGAATGTTCTCATAGGAAAGCCCCGGGGTTGTGGGGTGGGGTGGGAAAGGGCCAACATAGGAAGTTGGATGAGGATTCTCTGAGCTATCCATGTAGTTCCCAAGGTAGAAAAATATGGTTTACATGTAGCGTCCCCTGGAAAAACTCAGGTGTTGGCAACACAAAATAGTTGAATGAATTGAATCATGAAAGTCTGTGCCCATCAGTAGACACATCCATTGATGGGCAAAAAATTTGAATGGATTTAATGAGTAGTAATTAGTGCAGGTAGGGTGTGGCTGGAGGACGTGGATCACTGGCAATGTGGCCCTGGGGTTTTCCTTTGTGATCAAAGAAGGATTATACAGAACCAAAGCAGAAAAAAGGATAAAACTCTGCTTTCCATCCTCTCCCTCTCAGGGGCAGAGATGGTGGCTGACCATCAGAGAAGAGTCTGGGCACCAGGAAGCACAATCACTCAACAGCCTTGTGGAAAGTTGGGAAAGGAAGAAAGTCCTAAACTACCACATTAATGGCATCAAGGGACTGGCTGTCCTCTATAGAAGAATGTTCTTGGGTGTATTCATCCATTCTTTGATACTATAACAAAATAATTGAGTTTGGGCACTTATAAAGGAAAAGGGTTTATTTACCTCACAATTTTGGATGCTGAAAGTCCAAAGAGCATGATGCTGGCTCTGGTGAGGGCCTGTCAACTGCATCATCTCAGGGCGCATCACACCACAGTGGCCTCAGTGCACCTGAGAAGGAGAAAGCACATGGACAAAAAGAAAGCTAGAAAGTTGGGGGTCCCACAGTCTCCTAAGGACCCCCCACCAGCACCCCCCTCTTAAAGGTCCCACCTCCCAGCCCTGTCACCCTGTGAACCAAGCTTCCAAAACATGGACCCCTAAAGGACCAACTCAAACCACATCCAGACCAGCAGGGACCACCCAGAGCTGCTGGGGAACAGCCTCTTGGATTTATTTGCCTGCATCTAACAAAAAGACTTATTTCTGAATTTTCATTACCTGGAAAGGGGAGAACCAAAAGAGGAGGGGCTAAAGAGTTCAGAGTGGGTGTCAAACTCTGCAGTAGTTCTGTTGCCTGCAAATGTGGATGCTCTTGGGACCGCGAAGATTCTCAGTTGGCTATTTTCTCACCAGTAGTTCTAGCCTCCAGATTTGTTCACTGCTATATTTCTGAATTATAACATAGTGCCTGCTACTGAGTGGGTGTTTAGTGACTATTTATTGGAAATTTTGAAGGATTTATAAGAATA
The DNA here is from genome assembly GCA_004027655.1 of Graphiurus murinus. Lineage (NCBI taxonomy): Eukaryota > Metazoa > Chordata > Mammalia > Rodentia > Gliridae > Graphiurus > Graphiurus murinus. Next base: position 140,732 of record PVLC010000075.1, read on the forward strand.
CTAGTATTTTAGGGCTGAGGATGTGGTTTAGTGGAGGACATTTGCCTAGCATGTGTGAGGCCCTGAGTTTGATCCCCAGCACTGAAAAAAAAAGAAAAAGGAAAAAAAAACTATCATTTTATATATATTGGAAGATAAACCTGTGAATTAATGGGGCTATTTAAATTTACTATTATTAAAAATGAGTCAAATTCTAAAATAATTCACATTATTAATAATAGCTATCATTTAGTAAATATTTAAGGTGTGGTATATATAAATACATACTGAACTCAAGGGCATTCTATCTCTGAGCTATACCCCCAGTTCTTTTTTATTTTATTTTGAAACAGGATCCTGCTACATTGCTGAGAGTTTCACTACATTGCTGAGACTGGCCTCAAATCTGTGATCCTCCTGTCTCAGCCTCCCAAGTACTCGGTTTACTACATACATCTCCAAACTTTACAATAGTGGAGCAAGGCATGGCTTATTTCCCCTGTTTTACAAGTAAGAGAAAATTTCCTCAGGGAAATGAAGAGATTTACCCATAGCCATCTGAGCGTGAAGCTGGATCTAGAAACTAGATCTGTCTGAATTAGACAAACATATGGTACTTCTCCCAACTAACCTAAGGACTGCCCACCTGCACCCACTTCTTAAAGGTCCCCCCACCTTCCAACACTGTTGCCCTGGGAACCAAGCTCAGCACATGAACTCTTGGGGACAAACTAAAACCATACCCAAACTAGCAGGGGCCACCCAGGACTGCTGAAAAGTCACGATAGCTGCACATGTTTAGGGGACTCACAGGTTATGAGCCTGTGAATTAGTCATTTCAGCAGGATTGTCAGAGTTCTGACTCAAGGAATCAACTCACCTAACCAAACTAAGAGGAGACCAGCTCCTCAAGAATTTGCCCATTCTTCTGCTTTGTCTTGGTACTGGGGATTGAACCCAGGTGCATTCTACCTCCAATGTATATCCCCTGCCATTTTCATTTTGAAACAAAGTCTTGCTAAGATGCTGAGGCTGGCCTCAAACCTGCATTTCTCCTGTTTCAGCCTCCCAAGCACTGAGATTACGGGCATGCACCTGGCTCCAATTTATTAATTTATGGAGGTGGATATTCTTAACAGAGTAAAACCCAAGTATGATATAAATATCATATTATAATTACTGATTTATATTTAATATAAAAATTTTAGTAATATTTAACATAGGTCCTAATGAAGTCTGACCATTTCTTTTCTGAATGAGCAGGGCTCTGCCTAGTGAGCAAATCTTTTTGCGATATAGGAGCTGGTGTTTTAAATCCCCCTGTTTTAAAAACATAGCTACAAGTTCTTTAAAAACTGTCCCCATCAAGAAAAGATGACTTTCGCCTATCTCCTTGATTTAGATTGAGCTTATCAAACATGGAATCAGCCTAGATATCTATCAGCAGACCAATGGATCACAAAACTTTGGTATACACACATAATGGAATTTGTTCTAGCCATAAAGAAGAATAAAATTACACCATTTGCAGGAAAATGGATGGAATTCGAGAATATTATACTGAGTATGTCCAGTCCCAAAAAACAAGTAGATGTATGTTCTCTCTTATATGTAGAAGCTAGAGAGGATTTGGCAATAAGGGCAGCATCAGACAGATGAGCAGAGACTCCAGGGGAGTGACTGAGAGGATTAGGGAAGGGAGGGGGATGAAGTCATAAAGAATGCAATAGTAGAAATAATGTTATGAATGTACACAAAGTTGTCAATTCCAATCTCAAAGACATGTGGGGTGAGGGGAGAAGACCCGGTAGGGAGGGCAACAAGAGTTGTGTGCATGTATTTTTCTAACACTCTGTACCTCAAGATGATGTAAAATTACAATGCACCATTGAAAAATTGATTGAGCTTATGACTTCTTCCAAAAATTGACATTCAAAGAAGCACAGTGTGTGCCTTTTGAAGTGGAGGCTTTGCTGGAACAGGTGTTCTTGTAGCCCTAAGCTGACATGGGAGACATCACTACCCTGAAACTCCCTGCTAGAAGGAAGCTAAGACCAGTTGGAGAGACCACATTCTGTGTGTCTACTAATGGGCTCAGCTAAGTCTAGCATCCATGTCACCCCAGGCCAAGAACCAGACCTGTCAAGGAAGAGGCTTCTGTGGTTACCCTTTCAGTACTGAAGTCAACTCTAGCCATTTCCATCAACCCAGGCAAAGCACTGGACACTGGGGAGCCAGTGACAAGCTACCTCCACAAACCCCCAAAATTTTTAGGAGATCTATGAGCCTCGTAAACTGGCTATTGTTTATTTCTCTATTTTTTTTTTTTTTGGTACTATTGAACCCAGGGGCATTCTATCTTCGAGCTACACCCTCAGCCCTATTTTTTATTCTTTTTTTTTTTTTTTTTTTTTTTTTTTTTGCGGTACTGGGGATTGAACTCATGAGCATTCTACCTCCAAGCTATACCCCCAGCCCTATTTTTTATTCTTTATTTTGAAACCGGGTCTCACTAAGTTGCAGAGTGCCTCACTAGGTAGCTGAGGCTGGTCTTGAACCCGGATCCTCCGGTCTCAACCTCCCAAATGCTGGGATTACAAGCGTGCGCCACCACGCCCGGCTCTATTTCTCTATTTTTGAGTTGAATTGTTATGCAGCAATAGCCAAATGGCACAAAGTCTTGGTAAGTGTTACCTATCCTATCGGATCTTGAATTTCTTTCTAGGTACAATTTTGCCTCCGGTGTGGTCTGTTCAGGACTCACATCTGTAAATTTGATCATTTATGCTGTTTCTTGTGTGACACTAGACTAGGTGGATTTTAATATCAGTTTTTCAAAATTCTTTAGTCAAGTTCATAAGTAATCTCCTAATTTGATCTCAAAGCTCACAAATAATATAGATTCTATATATGTGGTGTTAATGTAAATTGAAGATGTAAACTATTTCTCTCACTTTCAATTATACAGGTTTTTTTTTGTGTGTCTCCTAGATTGAGAAGAAGCCTGAAAAATTCAAAAGAGAGAATAGATAGCAGAAGTCATAGAACTCAGCCCCAGTGTAGAATTTTAACTTAGAGATAATTCGTTATAAAGGGAATACCCTTTAACAATCAAGATTAATAGGTACATAGCTTGCATTTTACATGATCAGCTTTCTTTTTACAAGTTTGTTTAATACTCTTGGTGTCTCTTGTATTTTGTACAGCTGTATTGAGACACATTTGACATATAAGTGCCCATTTGAAGTGTAGGATTCGGCACTTTTCTTCATGTTCATAGAGTTAGACAACTATCACCACAATTGGATTTTAGAACATTTTCTCCAAGAAGAAACCTCATACATATAATATTTCCCTATCTTTGATCCTTACTCCCTACTTCCCACCACATCCCCAGATAGTCAATAATCTTTCTGTTTCTATGGATTATTGACATTTATATCAACAGGACCATATATGGTGTGGTCTTTTATGACTATCTTCTTTCTTTCAGCATACTGTTTTCAGGACTCAGTCCTGTGGTGGTATGTATCAGAACTTTGCTCCTTTGTATGGCTGAATAATAGTCCATTGTATGTATATAACCCACATTGATTGTCCATTTATCAGTTGATGAACAGTTAAGTTATTCCCCCTTATTAGCTATCATGAATATTCATGCACAGTTGTGTGTGTGTGTGTGTGTGTGTGTAAATATGCTTTCACTGTTCGTGGGTATATCCCTAGGAATGGAAATGCTGAGTCACATGATAACTCTGCATCTAGCATTTTGTTAAATTGTATTCCAAAGTGGCTAGACCATTTATGCCATTTGTTTAGATTCTGGGGAAATGTGTAATAAAATCACTGACAATTTTAAATTAAATTGATTGTATTTCTATAGCTGAGTTGAGAAAGTTCTTTATGTATTCTAGATACACATTCCTTAGCAGATATGTGACTTCAAACTATACTATTTAATAAGTTATATTCTCACATTTTTATTATGTCCTTTGATTAGTAGAAGATTTTTTTGATAAAGTACAATTCGTTCATTTTTCTTCTATCTCTTGTGCTCTTTGTCACATATTTGCATGTGTACATAACTCAACCTGATCAATTCCTAGTAGCTTAAAAAGACAACTGCACAGAGCAGTATTTTCAAAACTAAATTGGTGGACTTACAACATATGAAGACATAATTTCTGTAACAACAATAGCACAAAAGAGGGAAACAAGTCTGCTGGAGCAGTTTTTGAATGCTATTGGTTTTTGAACATTTTATTGGTGCATTATAATAATACATTTCTGGTACCATATTCCTCTGCCCCCAAACCCTCAAATGTGTTGTGGCTGATTAGTTGTTGGTTTGTGTTGTTGTTCTTTTTCTTATTGTTCTTTGTTTATTTAGTGACTTTTCTGGACCAGTTCTTCATTCCTTGCAATGTGTAGCACCTGAACTTTAAGCTGCTTTTTGTTTCAAGTCCAGGTTTTGAATTTCTCGTGTGGCTTCTTGGAGGTTGCTTCTGGTGCAGTCTAATCTAGAGCCCAGCCAATGACTGGTCAGAAGTTGGTGGGTTTGTGGATGCTTTGCCTGTGTGTCTTCCACCCTTTGCCAAGGCTGAACATGTAAGAAGGCATGCCTTAAAATTTCAGGCTCCTAACAGGGCATGGTGGTGCACACTTGTAATCTCAGTACTAAGGAGGCTGAGACGGGAGGATCACAAATTAGAGGCTAGCCTCAGCAACTTAGCCAGACCCTGTTTAAAAACAAACAAACAAAAAAAGGGTTCAATCTCTAGTACCCAAAAGGAAAAACAAATTCAGACAACTTAGCCTCCATTTCCACTTGGGCAAGGCCTTCAACTCAGTCATGGGGAGTCCCTGCTGGCTTCCCCCTTCCCTGGTCTTTTCCTGGTCATGCACACAGACTTACACATATGCATTTTCCATATACCTAGAAATAAGTGAGTTCTTTTCAAAGTTCCCTGTGGCTATCTTGTTCTCTGGTATTCTCTTTTTTAGAAATCCCATCCCAGTTCTAGTTTATCCTCAAGGAGATGCACCCATGGTCAGCAGAGCTATTGGTAGCAGTCTGCCATCGTTCAGGCAAGGTCCTGGGGTAGATCCCTCCCACCCTCAGCTCCCTGAATGGACTCCACGTCTGTTGGCCTTGCTCCTACACTCTTCGGATACAGATTTCCCAGGAACTCCAAATTCTGACAAGATCTTGACTGTTTTCTGTGGACAGCACACGTTGCAAACCTCCCATTGTCCTTAGATTTCTTTATTGTCTACAGAACGACTGGCTTTTGATTCTTGAGCCAATGAGCAGAGGGATGAGAAAAAACAATCAAGTGTCACAAACTCCACATTTCTTTAAGTGAAGTTCCATGGCAACCTCACTGTCTTAGCAAGGCACAGTCATTGCTAGAAACACAGTTCTGAGCTCTAGCTACAGTTTTGGTTTACTCTCCGCACTCTGAAGTGGCTAACTTAGTTGTTTTTGCTGTGATTATAATTTTAGAGGGAGGATGGGTTCATCTAGGTCCTCAGCCCACACCTCAGGAAGTCAAGACTTTGATCTATTTTTTTTTTTTTTTTTTTTTTTTTTTTGCAGTACTGGGGATTGAACTCAGAGGCATTCTACCTCCGAGCTATATCCCCAGCCCTATTTTTTATTCTTTATTTTGAAACCGAGTCTCACTAAGTTGCGGAGTGCCTCACTAGGTAGCTGAGGCTGGCCGCGAACCCGGATCCTCCGGTCTCAGCCTCCCGAATGCTGGGATTACAAGCGTGCGCCACCACGCCCGGCTTGATCTATATTTTTTTAAGAGAGGCATTTTGATTCATTCATAATGCGAAATCAAACATTGATTTTAGTTTTTATTATTATTATTATTATTATTATTATTATTATTATTATTATTATTACTTTTTGGTATTGGATATTGAACCCAGGGGCATTCTACCTCCGAGCTATACCCCCAACACTTTTTATTCTTTTATTTTGAAACAAAGTCTTACTAAATTACTGAGTTATGCTAAATTGCTGAAGCTGTCCTCAAATCTGCAATCCTCCTGTCCTAGCCTCCCAAGAACTGGGATTACAGGCCTGTGCAAACATGTCTGGCTTCCAAATTAAATTTTAATGCAATAAATCAATTAGATGAATTAAATGGCAACTATAAGAAAGAAATAATTTTTAAATAAAAATTTTAGAAAGTAGAACCCATAATGAAGGTGAGGGAAAGAACTCTATTAACCTACCTAGATTCAATGTAGGACAGAGATTTTGAGAAAGTCATATTTTCTAGTTCAAAATAATTTGCTTTTTATTAGCCACTAGAAGTATCAATATTTAAAATTATATTTTGTGGAGTAGAATAAGATATCCTAGAGAACAGACTTTTGGAACAGTCAAAAAATTATATACAGCAGGCAACAGCTACACATGACTGCTTTATTAACTGTCTCTGTTAGGAAAATTTGTTCTTTTTCCTGGCCACCTCTTATTCTGCTAATGCCTCGTAAAATTCAGACATGAGACATAAATATCCTGAAACATCCTGTGGTGATTCCACAGAAAGTAGAATATGGTTATACTGTACTCTGGCATCTCTGCCTGCTCCCAAAACTTTGCACACAATCTGGACACATCTCCCTGGCACCAGGAGACACTTTCCCTTTTAAAAGCCCCTCCTGGACAACTAATGGCAATTAAAACTAACAGTGAACCAAGAATTTTCCAAAACAGATTTATTTCAAATTGGTGCCTGCAGGTAGTTTAAAAATGAAATTATCCAGAAAGCAATGTATGTCACTAGTGAACTCTAGCATGTGTAATAAATTCTGTGTATGGGCAAACTTCAGGGCAAGGTTTTGGAAAAAGGGTGTTCAGGAACATCAAGTCTATAGTTCTACAAGCCTCCCCATCCCAGCTCCCTACAGACTGTGGAACAGAGCTCCAGCCCTGTGGGGGGAACCTCCCTCTCCCTCACCAGCCATGCTTATTTGCAGGAATGTGGGAACATCCCAAAAGATCTCCTTGGGGCAAAGGAAAACATTTGGAAATATGTTTCCATCACCTTAGTCATCTGAGACACCCACTGGGGCTGCCTGTGGGGGGAAAAGAACAATTCTTCTCTGTCCAGGCAAGAGAGTGTGTTGAGAGGGGTGACTTCCCTCCAATTCACTCCTGGAAACCTCAACTTCATGAAACATTCTGCTGGACATCGATTCTGTGAAGATGAAGCTGTGTCACCATCAATCTCTCCACTGAGCTCCTTCACACGTGCGTGTGCGCTTGCATACATGATTGTAAGAAGAGTTAGTGTACTGGCTATTTTCCCTAGAAAACTGTGTGATACAATACATTGATTGGGAAACTGGGGTGGCAAGTTCTTATTAAATGTTAAAATATAAAAGAGAAGGTGTGGCTTGCCTTTGCATAGGAAATGAAGGATCTTTCTTTCTTGAAAGTTTAGTGAGGGTCCAGTGTAAATCTGGCCATGTGAAATTGCAAAATCAGCATCTTCCTTCAAAGAACTTGTTATTTGGGGAATATAGAAGTTCATAGAAGGAAAAATTTGTCAATACCAATTAATTAGAACATAAAGACCCCAGACCACAAAGTCACAAGTAAGGCACCAGACACAAGGACATTTTTCAGATTCTTTGATAATTTTCCATACTCTCCTCAGCCTTGCACCACCTTCCCCTGCCACCAGCTGGATTCTGTCCACTCCAAGGGCAGCCTCGCCAGTTAGATTGAGCCTCTCCAGCCTCTGCTCCACCTCGGGACACATGATGACCAGGATTTTGAGTTGTCTCTTTGGACATAGAGGAGGTTCTGCCATTGCCTGGAAAAGTAAGAACGTCCATTAGCAAACCTCATTGTGCACCAGTCAGTCAACTCACTGAATGTGCTCCGGCCCTCAGATCCCAGCTCAGCAGTGCCAGCATGGTGAGGAAGACCTGAGGCTTAATGACAGGAGCAGGGGGTTCTGGGGCTTTCTTCCTGGCCCACCAGGACCCTGAGGAAGAAATTTCCCCTGGCTGCTTTGCAGAAAGACTTACTCCTTGAGAGTAGGATCTCCTTCTGTGATATTATATAATATAATAATATATATAACATATATATTACTGTAATATTATATCACATATAACATACAATTATGTAATATCATTACATATAATTATGTATATGTAATATATAAGTATATATACTTATAGTGTATGTGAAATATAATATATTATAATGATGTTATATTGCATTAAATCACAGTAAGGAGATATATATGTATATATATGCATATATATATACATATTCAACAATAAGAATGTAATTTGACCATAAGAAAAATGAAATACTGATATGGGCTACACCATGGATAAACTTCTTAAATTGAATGAGAGAACTCAAACAAGGTGGCCACACAGTTTACGATTCCATGCAGATTAAATGACATATCCAGTCTAGGTAATGCCACAATGACAGAGTCCAGACTTGGGGTTTCCAGGAGCTGAGAAGATGGAGATGTGGGGTGATGACTGAATGAGTATGAGATTTTATTTTGGGGGGAGGACAAGGTTTGGCACTGGACAGAGGTGGTGGTCACACAATATTGTGAATGTATCAGTGTCAGTGAGATATTTGCTTTAAATTGGTTACTTTCATTTTGGGTGAATTTCAGCTAAAAAAAAAAAAAGCAAATTCAGCCACACGTATGAATTATAATGTCATAGGAGTTGTAGGTTTTTCAGCTTCATATATCCATCAAGATGCAGGCAAGGGAAAATGAGGAAACTTCTAACACCACCATTGAACAATGAAACTGAGCTTCTCTGCCTCTGTTTTACCTCGGGATGCACCAGGAGCCGGTGGCCAGAACCTGAGAGGAAGCTGGAGGCTAGGGGGCCTGAAGAGTTCTCCACAGACTCCCACAGTTACCCTCATGGACCAGAGTGGCCCTGCCCTCCAGACATTAGGGAGAGACATTATGGAAAACAGCATCTCCGTGACCTTGCAACATGTCAAGAAGCAAATCATGATCTTCACTTATGAAATTGACTCTGTTAAATTAATGCTGCAAATCAAACAGTTAAGATGCCTTAGAAGTTTGTCTAAGAATGTAAAGAGAAAATAAAAAGGAAAGAAGACCAATGAGCTAATGACTGAAAGGGCATAGATAATGTGTATATCAGAAGGAATTCTCCAAGGAAGAAAAACTTCAACAACAACAACCAAAAACTAACAAGGGACAAAGGGACACAATTGTAATACAAAAATAAAATCTAGCCCTGCACAGTGGTACATGCTTGTATTCCCAACACTTGGGAAGCTGAGACAGGAGGATCACAGGTTGGAGACCAGCCTCAGCAATTTAAAGAGACCCTGTTCAAAAAAAAAAAAAATTTAAAGGCTAGGAATGTAGCTGAAGGTTAGAATGTTACTGGGTTCAATTCTCAGCACCACAATGAAATAGAACAAAAATCAGTAAACAAAATTACCATTCTTCTTACTGAAAAGTAGAACTACCTCTTAGGCACAATTGAATTAATAAAAAGCAAAATTGTTCATGTGAGATTAAGTTTAAAATCCCATTTGTAGGCTGGGGTGTGGCTCAGTAGCATTGCCATGGTCCAGCAATGCACAAAGTCCCAAGTTCTCTCTGCTTTCCACATACAAGAGAAAACACAGGGCAAAAGAGGAGGCAGACCAGTAGAACAGTGAAAGGAGGCTGGGGGAGAGAGGAGGATGGGGAAAAGGAGGCTTGAGGGAGGTAGCAGGTCAAACAATGTCATGTCTGTTTATGAAGTATCACTGCCAATCTCACTAACATGCACAAGGCGAGGAGCAGGTGGGATGCAGAGGGAAACACACCAAGTGCTGTGTGCATGCGTGCTTATGTCATACTGAATCTCACAATGATGTATAAGTACAATGTGCCAATAAAAGTATAAAAATAAGTAAATAAATTTAAATTATGGAGCGAAAGCCCTGAATTCCACCTCTAGCACTGAAAAAAAATTCAACTTGCATCCAGAAACCAAAATAGGTTACTCTGAAACAACAATAATAACAATAAAAATAGCAAAATACGCAGACTATTCCTGTACAACAGCAAATTTCAGGAAAAATAAGTTATGGACACTATGCCTTGAGGAGATTATTTTGACTCAGAATGCAACACATGGTCAAGATGTTGTTCATGTACAAGAATGACCAACAGGTATTTGTATTTCAAGTCCATGGGATTAGGAAAGCAAACAACCCACAAGTTCTTTATGAAACTCATTCAAGATGAGTCAGGAGTCAAAACAATGAAATCAGCAACATAAAGCCAGTTAAAATTTAAATAAATTTTCAAAAATCCTCTTTATAAAAAGAGATTAGTAGCAGCCGTACTTTCAAAATCAGGAATGTAAAAGAGACTACCTCATATACAAACAGTAGCTAAATGACAATAACTTGGAGCCAAAATATTAAGTAGTAATAACAAATAGAGAGATGGAAGTTGGCAGATAACGTTGTGGTGTGGAGAGAAGGCTCGACAATCAGACCGTCTGGATTACAGCTGAGGCTCCATTATTAACATTTACTGAACTCCGCTGAGTCTGTCTCCCAGTGTATAAATGAGGGGATAAAACTAGTTCCTATCTCTAAATACCAGGGGAGAATTAAATGAGACCAAAGTCAAATGTCTTGGGATATAGTGAATTCTCAATAAAGATTAGCCATCATAATTGGTTTAAACTTTCTACTGAATGTTACCTGAGAAGAATCTGAGGTTTTATTAATGCACACTGATGGTTTTGTCCAGATTTGCTGTAACCCTTACATTTGAGGAGTGTTTGTGAGTCTGAGGTTCTTTAATTGCACTAATACTACATTAATTTCCTCTAAAGCTATTGTGAAACTTTCATTTGAGATGTACAATCAGCCCATTGTATCCTCCGGCTCTGCGGTTGTGGATCCAATCAACCATGGCTCGAAAACATTTGGAAAAAAATTGTATGTACTGAACATGTTCAGACTTTTTCTTATCATTATTCCCTACACAGTACACTATAAAAATTATTTACATAGCATTTGCATTTTATTAGGTATTATACCTGATCTAGAGATGGCTCAAAGTATAAAGGAGTCCAGGCATTGTGGCACAGGCCTGTAGTCCCAATACTTGGGAGACTGAGACAGGAGGATTGCAAGTTCCAGGCCAGCCTTGGTAACTTAGGGAAACCCTATTTTCAAAATAAAATATAAAAAGACCTGGAGATATAGTTCAGAGATAAATTGTCCTTGGGGTCAAAAAATTAAAGTGTATAGGAAGATGTGCAGAGGTTCTATGCAAATACTGTGCATTTTATAGAAAAAACTTAAGCATCCACAGATATTGGAACACCTGTGGTGCTCCTGAAAGCCATCTTCTGCTGAGACTGAAGGAGGATCGCATCTGAGTTGTATGCATGCTTGGATATGTTTAGATTTGTTATAACTCTGTGAAAATGACATTGAGGCATACCTAGTCTTTTATTTACAGATGTACTTTGACTTCCCTCAGATTATCTGTGATTCCCAAATATTTCCCTAGAGGAATGTCTGCATTTGCTCAGGGTTGCAACTGTGCTCCCTAAACAGGCTCAAACTCTGCTTGGAAAAATCACATGTGAGTTTGCCTTACACAAACTGCCTTTATATCTTTATTTAAAAAGTTTAACAAATGCATAAAATATAAAATATAAATATTGTACATAGTTATGGGATACCATGTGCTATTTCTCTCTCTCTCTCTCTCTCTCTCTCTCTCTCTCTCTCTCTCTCTCTCTCTCTCTCTCTCTCTTTTTTGGGGGGAGGGTATTGGGGACAGAGCCCAAGACCTTGCACCTGCCAAGCAAGTGTTCCACCACTGAGCTCCACCCGCTGCTTCTATACCTTACATAACATAATGTTTCAATCAGATTCAACTACAAAAAGTTACATTAGACACAGCTTGATTCCATCTAGATATAAGCAGGCAGATAAATCTGAATTCACCCAACCCTTTCTAGTCCTTAGAAAGGGATGTTTGTCAAAGGCAAAAAAGAAAGCATTTTATTTAGCAACTTTTGTGTTTTGTATGTAACATAAATATTTAGACTTGTGGTAGATATGGCTCCATTTGTATTCTCCTTCTGAGCTGTAAAATATAAGGTGGAGTAAAGAAGATGGGGTGGAGGAATTAAAATTCACTTTTCCTGGAGAGCAAGTCAGAGGACATGCTGCGTGATTAATGGGAACATGATGGACTTTTATAATCATAGCATCTGTAATACTGCATGTGACTGGCACTGGAACCATGGATCCTGCTCATATTAGCAGATTTTTCAAAGGGAAGTTTGTGTACTGGACATGTTTCAAATTAGCAGAAATTCTCACTCACAATAGTAGGGAATTAATTAATATTGTTTAAAATGATCAAACCAACGAATAGCAGTATGAAGCATATTACTTAGGAAAACAAGCCTTTCAGAGGATCTAAAAACACAAACGCATAAAAGTTGTTTCATTTTCTGAGTAGCATGGGGGGGAGTGTCAAATGGAGATCTCTTTCTTTTCATTATAATCCTTTTTATTTGATTTTAATATATATTTGTTTTGTTTTTTAAGATCACGTATATGTACAATTACTCAAGCCTAACTTCTAAAATAACCTTGCAGGTTGATTTAAGTGTTAAGACACTGACAAAATGTTGACTATTAATTTTATCTCAGAGAGGGAAAGACTTTCTAAATAGGAAATAAAAATTGTGGGGAGCGAAATAAAGACAGGATTTGATCAATACACTTTGAAAATGTATAAAATCAAAACTGCAAATGATATATCAAGAAACAAGAATACATAGAGTAATATTATTCCTAAAATAGGAAAGGATTATAAAATTCAATGAAATAATATAATCTTATTAAGTAAATGAGAAACGAACGTGGACGGTTTAATTCAGAAAAAGAAAAACATAGCAAAGCACAAGTTAAAACTACAAGTGATAACATTTTATTTTTATATTATATCATCTCAGATTTTACATGAGGAGACAGACTTAGAAATTTTAATTAACATGATCATTTTTGCAATGCAAATTGTCATAATATGAGTTTTTAAAACTATTCACCTTTTAATACAGTAATTCTATTTTTAGGAATGTATCTTAGGAAAGATCATTACTAACAGAGACAGATGTGTGAAAAGACAAAATTACACCAGATCTCATTTTGCAGATTCTAATTGGCTTGACTGGTTATTCTCGAATTGAGCAGCAGTCCGGACAGAAAATGGTTCCAAATGTCTTGTTCCACCATATGGCCAGGTGCTATTTATAGCCAGAGGAAAGGATGTGACATGCAGAAAATGGTATGAGCAGAGAGACAGCCCTGTTGCTTCATCTCGCATCTGTCTTATGTGAAGGAGGACTGGACGGTCAGCTGTTTGTGATTGGCTGAGGCTCACTGCTTACACAAGAGTAGGATACAGTCTGTCTACACATCAAGTTAGGTTATAGTTCACAGTGTAGAGGGAAACTTTTAGGCCAAACAATACAGTATAACATATAGATAATTGGATGATGATGTGAGAGAGGGGGGGGAGAATATTGGCAAGAGTAATTTTTTTTGTGGTACTGAGGCTTGAACTCAAGGACATTCTACCTCCAAGCTATACCCCCAACCCTATTTAGCTTTTCTTTTGAAACAGAGTCTCACTAAATTGCTGAGGCTGGCCTCAAACCTGTGATCCTCCTGTCTCAGTCTCCCAAGTTCTTGGATCACAGGCATCACCATGCCTGGAAGTTAGGGTACTTTTTAGTATAAAATTTATACAAGTGAGAGAATATTAACCTAGGTTTTAAATAGTAGTGGAATAAATACAAAATATATAATATAATATTATATAAAACATGATAAAATATTCAATAACCCTTAAATATTATATATTCAAAAATATTGAGTACAAAAAACAGTAGGCCATAAAATAGCAGGAAGAATATGGTATACAATACATAAAGCCAATTGATCTTCCTGGATAATGGAATTAGAGGAAATATATATATGCACATATATATATTCTTTGTTATTTTCTGCATTTTTCAAAATAGGAATATGTTAATTTTATGATCATAACAAAAGAAAGAAACATATATGTTTTGGGATGAACTATCTAATGTTTACCAAAGAGTTAACTTAAGCACAAATATGTTCTAAAAACTATAGTAAAATACATATCAAACACTCAGAAAAAGATGTTATGATTATGCTGTTAGCTACTTACTAGCCTCAAGCTATTAATGAAGCATTTATTTAATAAGATCCCAGGGAGAGTTTGAATTATAGTCTTTTCCCAGGCCCGCTCCTCTGGTGTGTGGATTCTCTTTCTGTTTACAACCCAGTATATGATGAATCACAAAGAACTGATTACTTCTTTCAATCAGAGTGTAGAACCAATTCAGAAAGCTTCAGACTGTCATTACCCAAATCCACCATTCTCAAAATAAATATACTGTATTCCTCAACCAAAAATATATGTGGGAAGGAAAGTATCTCTTAATAACCAACAGCAGATTCTTTCCCAGGGATAGACTGTATATACTTTAGTGAACATTTTTAATTATGAAAACAAGGATCACTTGGCCATTTGCTCCTTTATTCCCCCAATATTCACAGAGCTATGATGATGCAGGAGACTGAGCAAACTTCTGATTATAAAGCAGCAAACTAAAGCAATGACACAGTCTATTTCAGGGTTGTGCATAATCAAAGATGTCGACCATGATTGACTGCTGTGGAGAATCCCATGAAATTCCTGGAGGGCTTCAGTTCAATACGGTTCTAGGTACAGAGATTAGACTAGTTGTTCCATGACCCATGCCAAAAAGGATGTCTCTCAGGAGGCCAGACAGGGTGTTTAGAGCCCTCAGTATGGTCCAGAGTGGGGCTTGGGAGAAAACACAGCCACTGAAGGTTCCCAGAGGTGGAAACATCTGCAAGACTTTCAATAGCAGAGAAACATAATATTCGAGTTTAAGCTGGCCAGTCCATTTCTCTCTCTTTCTCTTGTAACTCTGCTTGTTACCCGATCCTTGTTAAAGCTAGCTTCACATGTAGACTCCAGGCCTTGGTAATTTGAGGAATAAAGGCATCAGTACCTTGTCCAATGAGGCGACACAATGTGGGTAAGAATGCTGTGGATGCTAGAGAAAAGACAGAAAGAAAAGAGACTTCTTGATAAAACATAGTAAGACCAGAACAGTGGAAGGGGATCAAGGGAGGGAGTGGAGAGGGGGAAAGGAGGCTTGAGAAAGGAAAAAGTCCAAATAATGTTAAGTCCATATATTTAGGTATCACTGATGATCTTGCTAGTGTGTACAGGAAGGAAGGTGTCACAGAATGGGGTTAGGAGGGAACCACATCCAAAGAAGTCCTGTACATATCCAAATGTATCACTTTGAATCTCACTTCCATGCTTGCGGGTTCAATACCCAGTACCAAAAAGTAGGAGGAGGAGGGAGAGAGAGAGAGGGGAGGGAGAGGAGAAGGAGGGAAGATGGAGGGGAGAGGGAGAAAGAGAGAATACAAAACTCACAAACCTAACACTAAGGAAGCAGAGTATTCTTAATACCAGTCATGCATCACATAATGACAGGGATGCATTCTAAGAAATGTGTCATTAGGCAATTTTGTTGTTGTGATCATCATAGAGGGCACTTACGCCAACCTAAAGGCACAGGTCAATGTTGGATGTGGCCTCTTGATGTGATCAAGAGACTGAGTAAACGAAAAATGTATGAGACATGATATTTTACAGTAAAAGTGTTTCTTCATAAGTGAAAAAGTTTACTCCAAAATAACAATAAAAAGTAAAGCATAGAAGACACATAAATCAGCCATACAGTCACTAATCTCAGCACTCTCAACTGTCACCACACCATACATGGTTGCATTGCTATTCACCCTGGGACTGGCAACTCTGAGATTTGTTTACATCAAAGCCACCACAAATGCGTGAGCAGTACAAGGCAGTAGGAGTTACACCCGTTATGACATCACCACAAACATGAGTAGTGCAGTGCTGTTGGAGTTACCCCAGCCATGATGGCACCAGGTGGTAAAAATGTTTCAGCTCTGTTATAATCTTGTGGGATAGTCATCCTACACACAGTCCATCGTTGACTAAAATGTTCTTATGTGGTGCATGACTGTTGACAAGAATCCTACATGTCCTCGATTAAGTTATAGGCCAGAGGATGGAGGAAAGAAAGAGATAAGAGGAGTTTTATGTGAACTGACACTTCAAGCTAAATCAACAAAAACAACAACAACAACAAAAAAGTCAAAGAAAAACCTACTCTACTTTCCATTCTTGTATATTGAAGATCTGCCATGGGGAGGGGACATTGCTCTGCTTGTAGAACACCACTTCCGGCCATGAAGGAAGC
Organism: Graphiurus murinus; assembly: GCA_004027655.1. Taxonomy (NCBI): domain Eukaryota; kingdom Metazoa; phylum Chordata; class Mammalia; order Rodentia; family Gliridae; genus Graphiurus; species Graphiurus murinus. The sequence continues at coordinate 157,160 of PVLC010000075.1, forward strand.
TTCTCTCTGTCGACATCCTTTTGTGCCAGGATGGGGCCCACTGGGCAGAGCTCAGCCCATCCCCTCATCTACAGCACACATATAGTTTCATATAAGTGATTTATGTTTCTTTTCCACAAAATTTCACTACAAAACACTTGGCTCTTAGGTTCCACAGAGATTTTTCTGATCACTCCCTGGCCTTGCTGCTGGTGGCTTAGGGAATTCCCAGGACCATTGCCTTTATTTTTGGATACCATCTGTAACAGCTTAACAAAGCCTTTGATTTTGCAGGTCTCTTGGTCTCAGAATTTTCATTTAACACCATACTTGAGAAGCCCCACTGTGCACATTGCACCTCTCTTCCCAGCCAGAAGTAATCCCTTTCTTTTGTATTTCTTCAGTTATTATATAGTTTTGCTACTTAGTGTGTATCTCACAATGCCTTGTCCAATGCTGAAAACTAAGTAGCATCCTCCGCTGGCATTTCAAGGCACATGGCCTCTGTTAGCTCCCAGCTCAGGGGAGACAGGATGGGCACAGGTTCTGCTCAGGGGATGACTTCCCTCCCCAGACATTCACTGGAGCTCCTTCCGAGCGAGACACCTGATCTAGCCATAGAACCAGGCCTGGGACATAGAGCACCACTCTATCGGAACCTCTAGCGGGGATGTCATGAATCAGATCTGGACTCTAGAAGAAAAAAGATCCCAGGGGAGGCTTGATTCTAGTCTCAGCAGACCCTACTTTGATTCTGAAAAGTAATTCAAAGCAGAATGCTTCTGCCAAGGAAGGAAATGTATTCTCAATGAGCCAGAGAGCAGCCATAGAGGAGATAAGAGGAAGTCCATCCATACTTGAAGGAAACTGTCCAACCCAGGCCAGGCTCCAGGCCACTCGCCCTGAGGTGAAGAGCCTCATATTATTTCTGCATCTGTCCAAGAGAAGTGGCAATAATAGGAAATAATATCTTAAGAGCTACATAGTATGATATCATAAGAGCTACATAATATTGCTGCAGCTATCCAAGAGATAGGGCAATAACAGGAAATGCAGAAGCTGTGGCTCTTCAATTTTGTAAATGCACTGAGTGGACATTTGCACAAAAGTGTCCAAATTTCCTCCCTGGGGAAGTGGGGCCCATTGTTAAGCCAGGTTCAGGTCCTGAGAACTGAGGCTGAGATTGGGCTGCCATTGGCCATGAGTGTGGGGCATGTGCACACAGAAGACAGTGTGGATCTGGGGGACATCAAGGCTCTCTGACATAGAGCAGCCCCAGAGGAGATCTGATGGCAGGTGGCCACTGGCCTGACAGCTTGGCCTTGGAGAAAACCTGGTCTTGCAGTCAGTGTTGGACCCTAGGCTCTCCCTTGGGAGCTGGAGAAGTGAGCTTTGCTTTCTCATTACAATATCAGCCACAGCAACAGGTCAGGCCACAGACACACTAAGTATGCCCTTTATCACACTTACACTGACTCACCCAGACCCTGCAGGAGGTGCGATCCAAGCACTCCTGTAATCCCAGTACTTGGAAGGCTGAGACATGAGGATCGCATGTTCGAGGCCAGTCTCAGGAACTTGGCCAGAACCTCAGCATCTTAATGAGACCTTCTTTCCAAATAAAAACTAAAAAGGGCTGGGGTGTAGCTCGGAGGTAGAAAACATCTGAGTCCAGTACCAAACAGAACAAGATAAAACAAAAGAGTGCAAGCACCTTTATACACAACCAGGGCCCTCTCTCCCCCAGGCTCTCCAGTGTCTCTCTGGGAGCTGTCTCTTAGTCCAGCTCTCACTTGGCACACAGTAGATCCTCACCTTCACTCCTTCCATAGAGTCTTGATAGTGGGTGAATTTCGTGGCAGTGGTAGAAGTTAAGTGGACCCATCTGTGTTTCCCAGCAGAGGGCTTTTGGTTTGATTAATTTTTCTGTGTGTCTACTTATTACTAAAATGCTGTGGAATATGAGACCTGTGGGTTCAAACTTATATATATAATGTTTTCTCTGCAGGCAATGTGATCATTTGAACTGTTGGAATTAATATTGTCAACCTCAATTAAAAAAACAAGCAGAAAGAGATTCTGCAGAGAATATTGAGCAGAGCATTGTCATGGGAATCCATGTGCTGGGAGGGGCTGCGGGTGCGCTCAAGGAGGCTGAGACAGAGAAGGTTTGCAGAGAAGAAGAAGGTGAGGAGGATCACATCAGACACTTGGCAATGCCATCCCCGGTCACAGTGATTAATACAAGAGCAGTGTCAATCAGGGCTGAGCAGATGCTTTCTGGGTAGGTATCCTCGTAGAAGTATTTTTTGTATAAGGTCCTTGCAACCTTGTGCATACACCTGGTCCTGATGATCTCTTCTGATAGTTAGCACCAGACAATTGCGCCTTCCTTCATAACCTCCTGGCTTCATTTATTTATTTTCTCTTAGGGTTGGTGTGAGTGACTACATTTTGATTCTGGCAACCTTGGCATTCCTCTCTTAATACCAAAAGTCTCAAGGCTTTCTACTCATTATATTTGTTCTTTGGGGTTCTTGTTTCCCTAACTTTTCTTCCTTGTCTGGTCTGAATTGAGCATTTTATATAATTCTACTCTATACCCTCTCAGAGTATGAATTATATTTAGACTTTCTTTTCCAGTGGTTGCTATACTTTTCAATGAGCATCTTTGGCGCACTTATGTTTACCATGTTTACCTTCAAATCACACTGCACAGCTTCCTGTGTAGCATGGATAATGGATTGTTCTTTGTCCTACAACTTATCACATAGCAGCCCTGCCATTCACCTGCCAGTCCCACGGCAGGTGAGGCTGATGGAGATGGAACAGAGAGTGACCTCTCATCAACACATAGTTTCTAAATATTTTTAAATCAGATAGTGGCTATGGGTGTGCATGAATATACTAAGGACCACTAAATTGTACACTTTAAAAAGTTAAAATGTATGTTTTGTAAATTACATCTCAGTAGAGCTTTTGTTAATAAAACCTTACATGAAGTTTGATTCTGCTTATACAATGTTATTAGAAAAAGAGCAAATCCGTGGTTTCCAGGTATCACAGAGGGAGGCAGGAGCAGGAGGGAGCCAGGTGGTATGGAGTCCTAGTGCTGATGGAGCTGTTTGGGGCCATGACCGTGCTAGTGGATGCGTGTAATTACTAGGAGAGTTTATACTTGATCAGACTCGGGAAGTCTAACTCTGCTGAAGCGTGGACCTATCCTACCCACAGATGATGGATGGAGAAACTTGTCAGATTTGTGTAGGAGATTCCTGAGAGAGTATGGGGAATGTGGTGTGAACTGTGAGCCATTCACAGTCTATAAAGTATAGACGTTTCAGAGTGAGGGAAAGGGCCATGGGAAGAGAGAGAAGAGTGGGCATTGGGCCTCACCTCCTCTGCAGGCAGACCCCATGGGACTTGGCACCTTTTCCAGCACACCATTTATTTTATTTATTTGTGTGTTGAGAGGGGACTGGGAATTGAACCCAGAGGCATACTACTATACCCCAGCCCTATTTTATTTTGAACAGAGTCTAGATAAATTACTACACACTGGCCATGAACCTGTAAATGAACCTGTGAATGAACCTGTGATCCTCCTAAGCCTCCCAAGATCCCAAGTACTGGGATTATAGGCATAGCACTTTTTTTTTTTTTTTTTTTTTTTTTTTTTGTGGTACTGGGAATTAAATCAGGAGCATTCTACCTTTGAGTAACATCTAAGTTACAACATACTGGCCAGAATCTGCAATCTTCCTGTCTTAGCCTCCCAATTTACTGGGATTACAAGTGTGAGTTACTGTGTTTGGCTCAGCACTTTTTTTTTTTCTTGGAAACAGGGTCTTGCTAAGTTGTTGAGGCTGGCCCTGAATCTGTGATCCTCCTGTCTCAGTCTCCCAAGTACTGGGACAACAGGCATACACCATCACAACTGGCTCAGCACACAATTTAAAGATGAAATGGCCTGTACCTATGTGTCTGAAAATAGCTGCAGTAGAGAAGAGAAGAAAGGTTTACTTCATGGCTTTATGATACTATCTGTATCAGGACCCCAGGCTGAACCCTCAACCGTGAGGCCCCAATAAAGACGACGACTGAACGTTGCTGGTTCAATCTTCTCTTTATTATACCTCTCTCTCTCTCTCGCTCTGGGATTGAGGATGCTACCCAAGCAGTAATAGTAACCGTTCTCTTAACCCTGCTTCTCTCACCCCACTCTCGTTCTCTGTAACCGTTTCTCGCAATAGTACCTCTCCAACAGACCCCCAACAACCTACGCCTCCAGTAACAACAACAGCAACCCACCTTCCTCTCTCCCTGGAAAGAGGCGGAGACTCTTAGGACCTGAGTCACGAGGTGCCCGCATACAGCTCTCACCTGGGCAGGCCATGGGCCAGGCGTGCTGGTGCATGCACTCTAGCATGGGGCAGCCCTAGGATGTTACCACCTGCAGCCGCTCCTGGCACTCTGCCAGGCGCCATCTAGAGGCGAGGTCTTTCCGGCCGGGCTAAGACCCCAACATATCTGCATCTTTTTAACCAAATCCATCTACAGGCTTCAGAGCCACAGAGAAATGGTCCATTTCTAATGTGCTTTCCAAGGACTATCAACATTGGCCTGCAAGGGCGCGGGAATGTTTGTAGCGGCTGGCAGACAACCTCACTCCTCTCCAAATCAAGAGCTGCTGCTACATTTTTCATGCAACTTGGCCCTGCAGTTGGGGTTGAAAGCTGCTGCTGTCAAAGGAAATGTCTGGGTGTCTCAGCCAAGGAGGTGGTTTATTGGTTTTGGCAGCAGACAACAGGTGACTACTTCATGGAGAAGGGAGACTTTGCTTGTTGTTTATACAGTCTCCCCAGCCATGGCCATGGTTGTTTATACTGGTGAAGTGCACAACGTTTCATCCCTCCAGAACCTGCTGACGGGATGCTGCTTCTGCTGCTGCTGGCTGCTGCTATTTGCTTTACATGACTGGAGTGAAAGTTCTCGCTTCACCAATACCATCTCCAGCTGCCCCAGAGCAGCATCCAGGGTCTGGAATATCTGCCTTAGACAAGATCCTCTCATCCTGTGCCAGTTTGGCAGGAGCCTGCAGAAAGTTCCCGCTGTACCTTCTTAATGAACTTGGAAAGTCTAAATGGCCCCAGTGACTCTGGCTCCAGCATGCATTTAATCACAAGAGCTGGCCTGTTGGTAAGTCTGTGATAGCATGCTGAATACCCACTTCCCAGGGAGGCTGACTGCTAGATATGCACCATCCGGAGTCCCTGTCCACTCTGATGGGAGGGCCCCGCAAATTGTATGCTATGTCTGAAGCTACTTTATTAACACATAATATGCAAAACATGCTCATACACACACAAACAAAAACAAAGAGTATGAGGCTGAGAAACCATAGGACACATTAAGAAGCCATATCCTTGCCTGCAATCTCAGTACATGGGAGGCTGAGACAGGAGGATTGCGGGTTTGCAGTCAGCCTCAGCAAATCAGTGAGAACTTCAGCAACTTAACAAGACTCTGTTTCAAAATTTTAAAAATAATAGAAAGGGTTGGAGATGTAGCTCAAAGGTAGGCTGTCTTTGGGTTCAATCCTCAGTATCAACAAACAAACAAACAACAAAAACAAAAACAAAAGCCATGACCTTAAAATACACACATCTGGATTCTGCTATCAATATTTACTATGTATGTAACATGAGTAATTCTTCTCATAAGAGGAAATCTCTGTCTTTAGCATAGTATGTTATATGGCTTGGAGAACTGACTTCTAAACCATCACCTAGATTTCACATTCAATGATAAAAGGAAATAATCTAAAGCCATATCCTTTTGTCATAGAACTAAGAAAGTTGAGATTCAAATGGAAAGGGTTTGATGAGTTATCAGAGGACAGTAGACAGCAGAAGACCCCTCTTTGCCGGCCACAGGGCCAAGAGCACATCACTGACACCTTCTGAGCCTTCACGTCTGAGTCAGTGTGATGGAGACAGCATCAATCTCCCCTCGACACGAGGGCCTAGGAGGGGACGAGGGGGAACACGCTCTGAGGGAGAAAACTCGGCATGTCCATGAGGGCCCAATATAGTCCACAGAGATTCCATGTGCCAGTCACTGTGTTTATCGAGACATTACATAGAATAATAGAATTTCAAATAATAACCGAGTAAAATCATCTACTAAGAGTTCCCTAATAATTATCTCCCTATAACAATGGTAGAGCTAATAGCTCCATTTTTTTTATTTTTTAAAAGCTTTTGTTGGAGCACTGTAATTATACATCACAGTGAGGTTCCAATTAATACAAACATATGTGCACACAGCACTGACGTGTTTCACTCCGCATCCCACCCTGCTCCCCCCACAGCGCATGTTGGTGACATTGGTAGTGACTCCTTCATGGACAGGGAAGGGCGTGTAGCAGGCGGAGTGTGAAGAGAAGACACCAAGTGCCCTGTGAGTGTGTGTTCACATCGAATGGGGTCTTGCCATGATGTAGAATTAGAATACATCAAGAAAACCACCTTTCTAAACATGTTCTTTTGATACCTCACCACTTCTCCCCTCCTAAGGTCAACTCCTGCCAACTTTTGTTCTGTGGGAAATGGTTTTATCCAGAGAGCTTGGAATAATGCCCTGTCATGAGCAGGCCCCGCTGACCCTGTGCCCTCCCCATGGTCATTTCTAGTGGCCCTTTAGAGGAGGAACTGGAGCTTTGGATGAGCCTGAGCAACTCTGTCATTTTCATCATTCATTTCAGGTTATCTTTGGCCTGGCCATTTCTTGTGCAAACCACCCTCCAGCCCATGCTTCTGACCTGTGGCTACAGACCCAGCTGAGCTTTGTCTTCTGGTTGATCCAGATATAAAGATGAAACTGACTCAAACACTGGTCAGGCCTGTCCTCCCTGCCTCAATGGATCACCTATCCCCATCCCCACCTACCTGAGGGGCTCCTCCTCTGCATACCGTATATACTAGTATGCTTTTCTAGTATGCGTTTCTTCTATTGTATACATGATACTATTCTGTACCCAAAGCAGACATAAACAAATGGAGAAGACTCCCATGTGGGTGAAATATTTCCAGCTTGAATGATGTTTCATGTGTATGTGTGTATTTCCACAAATGCACATGCACATATATGCATATCGTGGCATGACAGCCTCCCATGTGCTCACATGGGTCCTGAGCTCTAAACCTTGGCAGTTCTGATGATTCCAACACACAGCACGATTGTGGGGAGCTGCGGTGAGGTCACCTCCCTCTCTTCCCTGCCTGCCATCTCCCCAGGAAACTCTCACAATGGACTGTTGCTCCTCTCCTCCTTGACTCTGATGACCGAGGCCTGGGCTGTCATCCCTGCAGGGTTCCAGCTGCAGCTGAGAGGCCTCTGCTGGGTCTTGGGCTGCTCTCAGTGCAGGGGTTTGTCATTCATGTTGCTGTTGGCTGGCCACTTTCATCTTGGCATCACCCCAGGTAAGGGCTGCGGGGAGCTGGTATCTCTGCTTACTCTTCCTCGGACAGTTTATGGGAGTCAGAAACTAGCTTTACCTTAAAAGATTTGTTTTCCTTTGCAGGTTAAATCTGCCAGGCTTGGGCCCTGCTTTGGCCTTGTGCTTGGCAACATGTGTGTTTGTGTGTATGTGTTGTGTGTGTTATGCAAAAACAGAGACTGTCTCATACCTCATCTCCCAGCCTCCACTCCTAGCCTTGCTCTTAGACAATCCTCTTTAATCTCCTCTGTTTTTAGCCCATCTCCTCATAATCTGGGAACATACAGTATTTCTACTCCTTTGGCCCCCAGCTCATGTGCGGGTGCTCCCTGGGCACCACACTCCTAGTGTCCTTGCCCAAGCCCCCACAACGTCCTGGTTTATTTATCCAACCCGGATGTGGTGCTTACTATTGCCAGGAGTGAGTTCTTTACCAACACGGACTCATGCCATCTTTGAGAAGAGACTTGAGGTAGACACTATTGCCATCAGTTTCTTACAGATGAGGAAGAGAAGCCCCAGGGAGTTTAATGAATTTGTTGAAGAGACTGGGACCTGAACCCGGTTGGCTGCAGAGGACGGGCCAGACCCCACTTATCTATACACATTTTCTGCATCGGCCTATGGTGGTCATTTAACTCAAATGACCCATGTGCACTTCTATTCTGTGTGTTTCCTTGGCTTTCCTGATGAAAGATGAAAGTATTTTTCTCTCTCTCATTTCTACTTTTTGTCTTTTGTCGGTTTTTTTTTTACTTTATTTTTAAGTAATTTTGCTGGTGCATTGTAATTATACATCATAGTGAGGTTCAGAGTGACATAAACATACACGCACACGGCACTGGTGTGTTTCCCTCGGCACTCCACCTGGCTCCCCCTCCCACGCCCCCGCACATGTGAGTGCGATGGGTGGTAAGGCCTTTGTGTCGGACATGAGAACTATTTCCTCCCCGGATCCTCCTTTCCCACTTCCCCACCTCCCCTTCCCCTATTCTACTGGTCTCTCCTCTCATTCGTTTGAAGTCCCTTTTCTTTCTTATTTTCTCTCTAGCTTCCACATATGTGAGAAAACATTCAACTCTTGACTTTTTAAAAATACTTTTATTGCTGCAATGTAATTAAACACCATAGTGAGTTCAGTGTGATACAAACATGCACCTATCACTCAGTGGTTTCCCTCCATCTACGCCCCCCACACTGCTCCCTCTCCTCCCTTCCCCTTCCCCATACATGTCAGTGAGGTTGGTAGTGAATGACTTTTTGAGACTGGCTGATCTCACTGAACATAATTCTCTCAAGTTAATGGAACTTCATTTTACCTCTGACACATAATGATTGTACACATTTATGGGGTACAGTGTTGTTTTAATATATGTATGCATTGTGGAATGATCTAATAGTAGTAATTAGCCTATCCATCACCTCAGACATTTATCATTTCTTTGTGGTGTGACACTCAAAATCCTATTATGTAGCTATTTTGAAATATATAATGCATTATTAAGTATAGTCACCCCACTCCAGACCTTTTGCTTCCTATCTAACTGTAACCTTACCTGTTGGCCAACTATTTCTTCCCATCCCCTCTGCTCCCCCTCCTCAGTTTCTGGTAACTATCATTCTATTCTTCACTTCTATGAGTTTTTTTTTTTAATAGATTCTGTATATAATGGAGCATTTGTCTTTCTGTGCCTGGTTTGTTTTACTTAATCTCTAGGTAGGACCATGTAGCTACTAATGACAGAATTTCATCTCTTTGTGGCTGCATAGTATTCCATTGTATCCATGCACCCCATTTTCTTTATCCATTCATCCACTGGTGGACATTAGGTTATTTCCATTTCTTGACTATTGTGCATGATACTGCAATGAATATATGCATGCACCTCTCTCCTCTGCATACTGATTATATTTCTTCTGTAAATATAACCAGTTAGTGGGATTTCTGGGTCGTATACTCACTCCACATTTGACAGTCTCCATGTGTCTTGCAATCATAATTCTGTTTTCCATACTTTGTCTATGGTTGAATTCAAAGGTTTAAATGTTAAGTAATGGTATTAACATTGTTATGACTGAAAATATTGTCCATTTCACGGTAAAGTGGTCTGCTAGAATTATAAGCTTTTATGGCCCTATGATCTAATCCTGGATGGCCAGTGTTTATAGCACTGAGATAAAACGTGTCATTTTCTTATTCTGCCTCAGTTGCTTCAGAAATGGAGCATTTGGCTTTCCTTGTATTTGGAACACCGTTTTCAGAGCATTCTTGTTTTTCTTGGCGTTTTTAATTGTCTTTCTTGTTTCCTCCATCAAAAGAATAATATGTCTTCAACATATCTTCAAATTCTTCCAAGGCTTTGACTGCAGTGCTCAAAGCATGAAACACTCTCTTTTCCCCCAGACACGTCTTTCTGGAGTTTTCTGATTTGCTGGCACAATCTGAAAGGTTGTTCTCTTGGTAAACTGCAAAGCTGTCATTCCAAGACTTTTATTTACAAGCCCTCTGAGGCCGCACCCCATTTTCAGGGTCTCTTTTCCATCTAGTCTCTGGTTACTTGTTTTCCTGGAGTGTGTCTCAAGTGTGTTAGCTGCCAAGTATGCTTTTGGTTCTCTCTCTATGTGGCCATTGTTCGGTCAGTTCCTCCATCTTGTACCTTTTATCCCATATTGTCTCTTTTGCTCCTTATCTTGAGGTTTAATTTACTCTTTCTTCATTTTTTGTCACATATTTTTTAAAAAAATCTTTAAAGATGTAGATGTTCAGCTATTTCAAAACAGCAACATGAGAGGACTTTAAGTGTCACACCACAAAGAAATGATAAATGTAAGAGGTGATGAATAATGAATAGACTAGTTGTAAAAACTAACCCAGAAAGATCCTGTGGATGTTTCACCGACTTTCTACCAAAGATTAATCTCACATAATTACAGTAGGATGACACAGTTAAGGAACTGGTATCGATGGAATCTATATGTTCAGAACCCGTCAATGTGATCTCTACCATGAATGTGTGTAAACATGTGTGTTAGTTCTGTGCAGTCTTGTCTCCTGTGTCCATGTGTGTGGCCAACACTGCAGATAAGACAATGAACAATTTCATCACGAGGATCCTTGTGGCTGTCATTCATCATCACATCACCAAGTGCCATCATTCCAGCACTCAACCCCTACGAATATGATCTCCGTCAATAAAATGTTGTAATTTCAAAATGCTATCTAACCAGGATCATATAGTGTATATGCTTTGGAAATGTATTTTTTTTTTTCATTTAAGTTCCATCCAAGTCTGTTGTGTCTACCAACAGTCCGTTTCTTTCCAATACTGGGTAGGATTCTATGTATGGTTTTTCCTAACATTCAGCCATTGAAGGATGCTTGGATTGTTCTGAGTTTGGGACTATTTCTAACAAAGTTTCTGAGACTATTCACAGATAAGTTTTTGTGTGAGTCTAAGTTTGCATTTATTTGGGATACATGCTTAAAAGAAAATCACGTCCTCTCTCCGGCATGGTGCTGTCATATCCGGTTCCCTCCAGAGTGTACCAGTGACCCGGGTTCTTGTATCATCACCAGCATTTGATGTGGCCATTTTTGGGGGGGGAGGGAGAATACCAGAGATTGAACTCAGGGGCAGTCTACCTCTGAAATATATCCAGCCCTTTTTATTTTTTGTTTTGAAGTGGGGTCTCACTAAGTTGCTGAGGGTCCCACAAGTTGCTCAAACCTGTGATAGCCTCCCAAGGACTGGGATTACAGATGTGTGCCACCACATCCAGCTTGATGCTGCCACTTTTAATTTTAGCCATTCTTCTGATACCACTACATGCCTCGTAATTTGCATTTCCCCAGTGACTACTGATATTGAGCATATTTTCATGTGCTTCTTTTCTGTCTGTATATATTTTGCAGTGAAATACTTTTGTTTTCTCTTTTGCTCATTTTCTTTTATCAGTGAGCTTTAGGGTTCTTTATATATTCTAGATAAAAGTCTTGGTCAGATATGTGGTATGCAAATATTCTTTCCCAGCATATAGCTAGTCTCTTCTTCTTTTTTAAAATTGACTTTTATTGATGCATTGTAATTCAACATCATAGTGAGGATCAAAGTGATAAACAAACATAAATGCACACAGCGCTTGGTGTCATTCCCTCCGGATATCACCCACCACCCACCTTCCCGTATGTGTTAGTGAGATTGGTAGTGATGCCTTCATTTATGGCCATAGCACTATTTGAACTGTTTGTTCCTCAAGCCTCCTTTTCCCCCCTCCCACCTCTGCACCATTCCCCAACCCCCTTCTACTATTCCACTGGTCTGTCTCCTCATTCATCTGAAGTTTCTTTTGTTTCCTGTTTTCTCTCTGGCTTCCACGTAGGAGAGAAAACACATGACCCTTGACTTTCTGGCTGATCTCACTTAGCATAATATTCTCCAGTTCCATCTATTTTCCTGCAAAAGACATGTTTGTTCTTCTTTTAACAGTCTTGCACAGAAGAGAAGATTTTCATTTTGATGAGGTCCAGTGTACGTGGTTTTCCTCTTACGGGTCATGCTTTCATTGTCAAGTCAAGGAGTCTTCAGCTGACCCCTTGTCACTCTGGAGCACTTATTCTCACAAAGCTCTACTGAAGCATGCTCAGGTTGGATCTTGAGTGCTCGCCAACAGCCCCATGTTGAAGGCTTGGCTGCCTTCTATTGGGAGATGGTGGGACCTTTAGGAGGAGGGGCCTAGTGAAAAGATGTTAGTATATCGGAGCCAGCGGATACTGGGACCCAGGCCTATGATCCAATCTCTCTCTCTCTCTCTCTCTCTCTCTCTCTCTCTCTCTCTCTCTCTCTCTCTCTCTGTCCTTCCTGGCTGTTATGAGTGGCTTCCTCTACTATGTACTCCAATTATGATATTCTGCCTCACCACAGGCGCAAAAGCACCAGACCCCAGGTTAAGTCCAACCCACCATGGACTGAAGCCTCCAAAATTGTGAGTCAAAATAAACCTTTCCTCTTTACAAGATGATTGTCGCAGGTGTTTTGCCACAGTGACAGAAAGCTGATGAACACAAAACCTACATCCCATCATACATTTTGAGTTCATTTAAAATGTATTTTTATTGGTGCATTGTAATGATACATCATAGTTTTGGCTGTAGGTCAAGATTAATTTTCTTCTCACAGATCCCAAATTGCCCCTGCACCATTTATTCAGACACTTCTTCCATCTAATGGAATGTCACATTTGTCAAAAGTCACCTGGACTTGCTTGTGAGGGTCTGTTTCTGAATTCTCTATGCTCTCCCACTGACTTACTTATTTTAGATTGTGTTCTTATCCATGTCCTTCATGGAGAAGTGAGGCAGATGCTGTGTGTCCAGTTTCACTGACACAGATGCTGAGGGTCAGTGGAACCAGGGATGCAGCCTTGGATAGACAGTCAGTTGAGAGTGGCCTGCTGTTCCATGGCCTCCTGTTCATCTCATGCTCATTCTTCAGTATGCAAATGCCCACCATACCCTGACTGTTATAATAAAGGAAGGGTATCACAACATCAAACATAAAATAAATCCAGGCATGGTTGCTCACACCTGTCATCCCAGTTCTAGGAGCCAGAGGCAGGAGGATCACAGGTTTGAGGACAGTCCTTGCTAACTTAGGGAGACCCTGTTTCAAAATAAAAACTAAAAGGGCTGGAAGTGTTTCTCAGATGTGGAATGCCCCTGGGTTCAATCCACAGTACCAAAATTTTAAAAATTAAAAAAATAAAATAGAAACAAAGGGAAAAGGAGAGCATGCCCTGTCAGCTCTGAACAGTGGCCTCTGCATGGTTCCACATTGTGTTTGCAACAGTTTAAACAGCAGCCACTACACTACAACCTCATCTACCTGCTGGCTTCCCATTGATCCAAAACACACTCCAGAAACTTGAAAAATTCAGAGACTTCTGTATCCTCATGTCACTGAGCTGGTATCCTGGATGTTGCTGTTATAAGCAGAGCTGTTGGTGCCATAGATGGGACAAGGCACAAGGTTCAGCCCAACATCCTTCCTTCCCCAAGCGCTCTGTAATTGCAGCCTTGGGAGGCTGAAATGGGAGACTCATGGGTTCAAGGCCAGCCTCAACAACTAATCAAGAGCCTCAGCAACTTACTGACACCGTGTTTCAAAATAAAAATAGAACAAAATAAAATAAAATAGGACTTGGAGTATAGCTCAGAAGTATAATGTCCCTGACTTCAATCCCTAGCACCCCAAAAAGAAATCCTTTCCCAAGTTCCCATGGAGAAATGCTAGAACTCAGGGGACTCTTCTAGCAGGCAGGCAGGGTGCTATGTGGACACGAGGTGAACCACAGCTATTTGAGCCTTGACCAGTGCTGACTACATGGAAGAAAGAGAGGCGATGGCTGTGATTCACTTTCTGCTGTGCCTCCCTGGGCAAGTCTAAGAACCCAGCATGGGCTCTCTTGGAAGGACAGTGGACACGTGACACCATTCTATTCCAAACCACTCAATTCCAGTGGCAGTTGGCTTGAATCATGCTTGTCCTTGATTAGCATTCTTTTTCATTTGAAAGTATTAGCTTAACTTTGTTCTCTTGATTAACTAGAAGACATGTAATTTGAACAATTTCTAAAATTGTTTCAAATGGTTTCACAAATAAATACCAAATCTGAAACCAAGGCACTTAATTGTTAAGAAAAGAAGCCCCCTGTCTCACTTGAGTTATAAATGGGAAAACAATTAGTGACCTACAGGTCACATTAGTGGAGACTTCAGCCAGCCCTGTCTCGATTACTTACACTTTAAAGTTCCTGGAGGTGGGACACGTAAAACTAATGGAGCCAAGCATTGTACATTCTGACCATGGGATATCTGTATGTTTGTGCACAATGGAAGCTTTATGTGTTTATTTTTACAATCCGAAAAGCATGAATGTATGAACTGTTTGATACTAGTTAAGAATGGTGTGTGGGTTGCAATTCAGAGTTCCCCACGAGATGTCTTCTTGCATTACCTGAAAGTCCAAACTGTGCACCTTAAGACAGATGATTTCCATCTGAACAGGGTGGTGGATTCATGGTGCTGTCATAAACAGCCAAACCACGAAGTGAGGTTCGATGCCATTAATAAACGCGAGGCCGCTATTTCTCATGCCACTTTGAAATTTTCCGCAAGTCCAATTTTATGACGTGAGATGCATTCCAGATTTTCATTTTCGAAGTAAACTTCCTTGTAGATTTACAAAGAGCACTGCCAAGAAACCAAGTTCTAATGAAATGTCATCCTCAGGGGCCAGTGTTGCTTTGGGAAATGTCCACTAAAAGATGTGCTTGCTCGGAGGAATTCAGACATCTTTAGATCTCTGGATCCAGTCCAAGTTGCACACGGGCCCATTTGGCACCGGTCACACCAGGGTTTTCCCACAAGGCTCTGGAAGGGTTCCAGGACTTAATTTAGGTTCCACCCTGACACAGGAGTCAGAGCAGGAGAAAAGTATCAGAGAGGAGCCCAGCCTCTGGCACCAGAGTCACAGAAGAGACCTACAGATGCAGAAAGATGAGTGTATTTGTTGCAGTGCTCAACTGGGAACTCTAGGAAGCTAGCTCAAGGAGGGGGGCGTCCGTCTGGACCAGCAGGAACAAAGTGTCAGGGTTCAGCTGGGGCTCCACCTGCCAGAGCACCCCACAAATGTGATTGTTAGAGAAAACTAGAGACAATACATGTCCATCTGTGCACACAATACAAAAACAATTCACAGAAAGGTGTGCGACTGTCCTTCTGCAAAAGGGAAGAAGGGTGGAGGAGTTCTAATTCTCTGACACCAGTTAATGGTGCATGATGCTTAGCAAGCTTTTACAGCCTCCATGCCTCAGTTTCCTTATCCATACAGTGAGGGCACAGGATGAGGAGGCTCCATGGGTCTCATCTAGTTTGTTATTTTCAATTTGAAAGTATTGGCTTAACTATCTTGATTAACTTCTCTTGATTAACTAGAAAACATGAAATTTGAATATTTTGTAAGATTGCTTTGAAATTATTTTACAAATAAATGCCAAATCTAAAACCAAGGTATAGCCAGGCATGGTGGTATACACCTGTAATCCCAGTACCTGAGAGGCTGAGATAGGAAAATCACAGGTTTGAGGACAGCCTCAGCAAGTACTGAGATACTCATCAACCTAGTGAGCCTCTCACAAATAAGAAATAAAACTGGACTGGGGTATAGCTTGAAGGTAGAATGCCTCTGGATTCAATCTCCAGTACCACACACAAAAATAAATAAAAAATAAAACTAAGGTACTAAATTGTTAAGGAAAGAACCCCCCCCCCATTGTAATGGAAATACAATTAGTGACCTACAGGTCACTTTTATAGAGACATTTAGTCAATGTTGACATTGAGCACAAGGAGAGGGAGTCACCCTTCCAATTGCCACTTCGATTCTAAAGCATTAAGGGGCTAGATGAGAATTTAAAAATTAGACACCAGAAACAGACAGTAAATAAGTGGTGTGGACACCATCCCAAACCCACAGATACTTTTCTGTCGAGGTAGGTATATTGCAGTTTATTTTATTTTATTATTTTTTAGTTTGGGGCGCTGGGGATGGGACCCAGGGCCTTGGATATGCTGAGCAAGAACTCTACCACTGAGCTACCCTCCAGCCCTAAATTGTAGCTCTTAAGCCTTCTGTGCTTGCTCTTGAGCCTTCTTGATAGAATATTAGTAACTCTAAAAGGTAGGTTAAAAAGATAAGGAACTTGATAAAGTTAATCATATGAAAAAATTAAGTTATTACCAAAGCAGTAAGAAAAAGTTGAGTACCCAGAAAATGAGCCAAAGACATAAACAGGCAATTAATCACAAGTACAAATAGCCAATTAATACACAAATATTTAGTCTTAAGCGCCATCATGTGAAGTGAAATTCATAGACTACTATATGCTTATCGTTATAGTACAATGAAGCATCAGAGGGGAGAACGATTAGCTACTTCTATTTCAATTTTTAAAGGGAAATAAGACAATCTAAAACAAGGCTTTTAGCCAGATGTGGTGGCCCATGCCTATAATCCCAAGTATTTGGGAGGTCGAGACAGAAAGATTCTGGGTTCAAGGACAGCCTCAGCAAGTAGTGGGACTCTCATCAACCTAGTGAAACCCTGTTTCAAAATTTTAAAAAAATAGGGCTTGGGGTGTAGCTCAGAAGTAGAATGTCCCTGAGTTCAATCTCCAGTATCACAAAAATAAATAAACAAACAAGGGCTTTTCATGTACTAAAGTCCTTTGACTCAGAAATTCTGTTTTTCAAAACATATTCTGAGGAAATAATCAAAAGTGTGCCTAAAACTTATGTGTAAATGTTCACAATAATAAAAATTTAAATAATCAAATTTATTTTCCAAACACTGTCATTAAAGCTTTTCTTATGAAAAGCATTTGATAATATGTGAAATATACAACATAAATAGAAAATAGCAAATAGAACTACATAGGCAGCATGATTCCAAGTCTATATTATAAAAATAAAGACTAATGCACGGTTTTATTTTGTTTCCTTTTGCTCTGTTTTCCCAGTTCTCAAAAATGAATAAGCATGATTCTGTTGCCATAAAATAAACATTATTTTTACACGTGTCCACATTGGTGAAACACATTGGCAGCGTCTGCTTCATGTTCACATGCCTCGATGTATGGCTGGGCCATCCCACTTCTGGGCATTTGAGCTCACCAACCCACATCCAAAACATTGATAAAGGCACCACTTACACTAGCCCACACTGGAAGCTGCCCAAGTGCCCACTGGTAATAAAGTTATTCAGTCGTAGCCTATTCCCTCAACAGAGGAGCACACTGGGAGGAAACTGGCACACAGTAGCAGCATGGACAGTAAGCAGCCTCACAGACAACCCTCTCAAGGAGCAAGAAGTCAGACAGAGCGTACAGCTTCACCATGCCATCCACAGGAATTACAAAAGCTGGGCCAACGAGATAGGGAATGCAGGAGAGCGGGGGTCTAGGCCCATGGACAGCCATCCAGTACACATCTCTGCCCTCACTGTGCCCTCCATCAGATGTTCAAAATAAATTAATAAAATATCTAGCCCGCAAGTTGGGCACAGTGGCGCTCACCTGTAATCCCAGGACTTGAAAGGCTGAGACAGGAAGATTGCAAGTTCTAGGCCAGCCTCAGCAACTTTTAGCAAGACCCTCAGTAACTTAGTGAGACCCTACTTCTTTCTTTTTCTTTTCTTTTTGTATTGGGAACTGAACCCAGGGACATTCTACCTCTAAGCCCTTTTTATTTTTAGTTTTTGAAAGAGGGTCTTGCAAAGTTGCTGAAACTGGCCTCAAATCTGAAATTCTCCTGTCTTAGCTTCCCAAGTACTGGGATTACAGGCCTACATTAGCTTCATAATAAAAAAGGGGTTTGGGGTGTAGCTTGGAGGTAGAATGGTCCTAGGTTCAATCTCCAGTGTCAAAAGAAAAAGTAAAAAAAAATAACCTCCCACTACCCTCATACCATAATTCTACTTTATCTGTCCTTATAAGACTTATTGCTGTGTATAGATAAAAGTTCACACACACACACACACACACACACACACACACATACATATATATCCACATACATATAGTGAGGCAGACACACCATTATATGTGTATACATGTAAACATACATGCATGTATACATATGTATATATAAATATATTTACACACACACATATATACATATATATATACCTACATATATATGCATAAGGCCCTATGCTGCATAAAGATATTTCAGTTGACAACAGTGGTCCCATGAGATTATATTGCCTAGTGATGTCACAGCCAGCTTAGAGTGTGTACACACACTCTGATGTGCACATGATGACAAAATCATGTAATGTGTCCCCTCCAGTCCACCCTGCATGGCTGTGTCCCTGTTGAGACTAGTGGAGGTTGGGGTGCTACAGGTAGTGTAGAAACAGGTACAGGGGGAGAGTTAGAGACACAGGCAGATGTGGAAAGCTATCTCCTCCCCTGCCACAATGGATGCATCATGGGGACAGGGATGCTGTCCTCTTCCATTGCCCTTTCCCTAAGTTCTGAATAGTTTCCAAAACAACGAAGTGTTCAATAAATTCATGTAGAAGGGGCATCACATCCTCTGGCTTTACACTGGCGAAGGGACAGATGGCATGATACATGGCCTCTCTGTCAGTCTCCCCATCACACACACACACACACACACACACACACACACACACACACACACAGCCCAACAGCAAAGGGTAGAGAGCCAGATGCAGCTTCCAGGATAATTGGAACCAGACAGCACAACAGCAGGCTCAGCCGTGAAGGAGAAGCCATTTAGAATGGAGAGCCCCAGTGCCGTCTTGTTTGGGTTGAGCAATCTGAGCTCAGGGCCCGTTTCGTGAGAAGGGTCAGATCTGTGCCTTTCAAGAGCTCCGCTTGAGGCACTGGAGGTGAAGGAAGGTCAGGGTGATTCGAGTCCATGTGGACCTCTTTAACACAGGGACCTGTATGAAGTGGTGTGAGGATTCTCACGGCCTTGTGTGTAGTGGAGATTCAACTATTCCCAGGGTGTTTGGTTCACAAGCGATTTCCTTCCTTTCCTATCGTATTACAGCAGCATGAAGGCAGCATTCTGAGGCCCTCCCTGCAGCTGCCTTGGCGCCACTGGCAGATCCCAGTTCTGGAGACAGTGTTAAAAATCCACCTATGGGCTGACTTTGTAGCTTAAGTAACTTGGCTCTGCCTGGGTGGGAGTGAGGCTCACAAGTGGGGCCTCGTCCATGCATTCAGTAGGGTCACCATGTGAGGACAGATACCCGTGTGTCTAGGTGCACATTAGGGTCTTCATGTTTGGGATCCTGTGGCTGAAAAACAGTGCAATTGGACCTCACTGGGGCCCTTAAGAGGGGTTCAATGTTGTTGCAGTGGCAGATACCTGTAATCTTAGTACTTTCAAGGCTGAGACAGGAGAATTGCAGATTCAAGGCCAGACTCAGCAACTTAGCAAGACCCTGTTTCAAAATAAAAAGATGAAAAGGGCTGAGGGTGTCAAATGTTCCTAGATTTAATCCCCAGTACAAAAGAAGGAAGGAAGGAAGGAAGGAAGGAAGGAAGGAAGGAAGGAAGGAAGGAAGGAAGGAAGGAAGGAAGGGAAAAGACAATATTTTGTCTGTTTTTTCTCTGTTACTTGCTCTTCCCTCTCACTTCATAATCTGTATTTTCTACTTCCTAGACCTCGAAGGCCTATATTTTGAGACTTCCTACATTTTTTATGAGTCTGAATTTCCTTAAAACATAAAAACAGGGCTGAAGAGGGTAGACAGAGACTCACCTTTCTGTAAGACACCAGCCTTAGTGGGTTTTTGTTTGTTTGTTTGAGGTACTGAGGTGAAACCCAGTGGCACTCTACCACTAGGCTGCAACTTTTTATTTTTTATTTTGAAACAGGGTCTCGTTAAGTTGCTGAAGCTGGCCTCAAACTTGAATCCTCCTGTCTCAGCCTCCCAAGTACTGGGATTGTAGGCTTGTGCCATCACGCCCATCTCCAGACTTATAATTGGTAAATTTATTTACCAATAAATTTTATTTTCATGACTCTGACAAATTGCTATGTGGCTAACAGCCCAGAAAGTAAATGAAGTTCTCCAAAGTGCCTAAAAGTCTCATAAGATCCTATGGACTTGTGCATGGTTCACTATAACACACATTTGGCAACTTGACTAGGTACAGAAATTCTTTAAATACTTCAATAATCAATCACGTTAAAAAGTAAATTCTTTCTTGTTTGACTATCAAATAATCTAATTGTGCAAACCAGCCGAAGATCCTCTGCCTATTCCTGCTAAAACGGCTCTTGATTCCTGCCCTCATGACCTAATTCATGCTGGGTCCCCATACTGTGCTTTCACCACCCCTGGCATGCCAAACTCTGAGTAGGAAGGATCCATAGATGGTCTGGAGGCTGGTCACCCCCTGAGACTGCAGCAACCCCAGCATATTGGGATCACAGTGGGAGTCTTGGTGTCCTGAGCCCTTGATCTGTTGCTGTGTTGCGCAGACTTTTCTAACTTCAAATGACCTGGCTTTTATGTCTACAGGTCACTTTGATTTCCAGAATAGGATGCAATTTCCCACCCAGTATTGCCAGACTGTCGGGTACAGCAGACCCACCCTCAGAATAACACATAATCCTTTAACCCATTACTTTCATGAATAGGCTAATCCATTCACATGGGCAAAAACCTGAAACACCTCTTTAAAAAATATTAAAAGTATATTGTAATACATCAGAGTGAGATTCAAAGTGATACATTCATATATGCACAGGATGTCTCTAAAAGGTCCCACCTTTTTTTTTTTTTTTTTGTACTAGGGATTGAACTGAGGGCATTCTATCTCCAAGCTACACTCATCTCCCCATCCCTGTTTTGTTTGGTTTAGAAACAGGGTCTCACTAGGTTGCTGAGGGTCTTCCTAAGTCGTGGAAGCTGTCCTCGAACCTGCAATCTTCCTATCTCAGCCTCCCAAGTACTAGGATTACAGGTGCTCACCACCACACCTGGCTAAGGTCTCACTTCTTAAAGTCTCATAGCAGAGCTTAAATCTCAACATGAGTTTCAGAGGAGACAAAACATTCAAACCATAGCATGCCCTTGTCCAGTTTTCTTCCAAATTGTGATATGAGCTACTGAATATTTCTTTCATGGGCAGGCAACAGACCCATAGCCAAAAGTGTCCTCTTAGCTCCAGATCCAGCTTCCTCTGTGTACCCAGCAGGCCTCATCAATGAACCTCTATCTGACACAGCAACTGCAGTGGCCCAGTCCTCTGCCACCTGGAGAAACTTCCTGCCAGATATACCTCTTCCAGGAAGATGCCAACACTGACTCCCTGGGTTTCCCTGAGACCTCAAAGCCTCTAAGTTGTACGTTAGCCCCGACACTACAATTGCTTCTTCATACACTTTGCTTTTGGTTGTCTCACTTAGGAATACACCCCCAGCCCTATTCTTTTTTATTTTAAAATAGTCTCACTCAGTTGCTGAAGCTGGCCTCAAATCTGTGTTCCTCCTGTCTCAGCATCCTAAATACTAGGATTACAGAAGAGGGACACTGCACAGAGCTGCCCATCTCTTAAGGGTTCCATGACTTCCCAATAACACTGAACTGGGCACAAAACTTAAATATATGGGACTTTAGGGGACATTTGACATCAAAACTATAGCAGTCTTCTTCAGTGGAAAGGAAGCAGAGCACAATGGTCCAGTACAGAAGAGTCCTCATCCCGATAAACAGGAGTGCTTTGGACACTTCATGACTTCCAGGCAACTGGGTTCTCATTTGGGTGTCAGTACTTCCTGGAAAACCTTGCAGGGGACCAGACCACCCATGTAGCCATGTGGCCAGTGGATCTTGGATGCTGCCTCCAGCGGATGTTTAGCCCACACCTTATTCTGCATTCTCCATCTTGCTGGGTTTCGAGGACCAAGAAATGTGCAGCACATGGCCTCACCATCAGCAAAGGGCACACATACAACTATGTGTGTCGCCGTGATAGCATGATGACAGAATGTACAGAAACAGAGGAGCCTGGGGATGCATTTGGTGCAAAGAAACAAGGGGACTTCATGCAATCCGGCGGTTTGCGGATGCTTTCTTGAAGTTCACCTGAGGTGAGGTTTTGAAAGGTGACTGGGACTTAAACAGAGAAAGATAAAATGAAAGAAGCACTATGGGAAGAGGCATTTCCAGAGTGCTATGGGTCACACTGGGTTCCCCCCTGAGCTTGGTGTGGGAGAACACACCTGAAATCCCAGTACTTGGGAGGCTGAGACAGGAGATCGAAGTTTCAAGGCCAGCTTCAGCAACTTAGCATGACCCTGTTTCAAAATAAAGAATAGGGCTAGGGATGTAGCTCAGAATTAGAATTCCCCTGAGTTCAATCTTGGTACCACAAAAAACACTTCAGAGTGTAACCTTATTTGGAGGATATTCACAGAAATAAGTTCCAGTGAGGTCATTAGAACAGTCCCTAATCCAATATGACTGGTCCTTAAAAGAAAGGGAAATGTGGAGACAGACAGCCACACAGGGAGAACATCACAGGAATGTGAACACACCCACCTGCAAGCCAAGAAGAGGGGCCCAGAGCCTGCCCTGCTGGCACCCTGATTTCAGAACCCTCCTCCAGAACTATGGGACAATACATTTCTGTTACCACCAGTCCACAGTCTTAGCAAAGACAATGGAGGTGACTACTCAAAGTCAGGCACCTGGTCCTCAATCCCATCTGAGCAGTCAGGCCCTGTTTGCAAGTATTGCACTTTCCCCGCAGGCTCTGGGCTAACTGGCCCTTCCTGGGTCAGTCTGAGTCTCCATCT
Organism: Graphiurus murinus; assembly: GCA_004027655.1. Lineage (NCBI taxonomy): Eukaryota > Metazoa > Chordata > Mammalia > Rodentia > Gliridae > Graphiurus > Graphiurus murinus. The sequence goes on from PVLC010000075.1 coordinate 180,043, forward strand.
CACTGCCCTGCATTCCTGGGGCAGTGTCCCCAACCAGCTCCAGGTGATGCCTTATGCCCCCATCACTCCCACTGCCAGGTTTGAGCTCAGCCTCATCTGGCCTGGCACCTCACCTCTCTTTGCGGCACCCCGAATGTGGGAGCCACACAGGCTAAGTGTGGTGAGAAATCACTGCACTGAGCGGACATCCCAGGGGTGGTCACTGTCCCCTGACCTCAACTTTTGATGCATTTCTATCAGACCACCCAGCTCAGGACCAGCCCTGCTATCGCCTAGCACAGCAGCACCAGCAGCAGCATGACACAGAGCCCTTAGCGCTTTGTTCTTCATATCCTGCTGAAGAATACTCAGCTTCTAACTCATTCCTGGAGGCCTGATCCTGCTCTTGAGAAAGATGATGAATTCAGGATGCCATTGACTATGGGTTTGGGCCCATTAAATCCGATCTTTTTATGATCATCAGGAAGACAGAAATAAATAAACAAGCAAACGTCTGTTCCTACTTAGAGCTGGATAGCTAGTCTGTAGAAAATAGTCCAGTGCAGGCCTTCTTTTATTATGTGGTACTTGGGAAACGTTGAAGTGTTTCTCCATCATTAAATCCAACTGCCCACTTGCTTCTTTGCTTGGCAGGATACAGCAGGGCCCGTGAAAGGGGCCCCTCTCCTCCTCTCCTCCTCTCCTCCTCTCCTCCTCTCCTCCTCTCCTCCTCTCCGCCCTGATGCAATGCTTGATCCATCTTTGCTGCCTGCAATTCCCATCAGCAATCCACCCAAAGGCTGCATGGTCTCTTGATGGAACAGGTAGACTGAAGGGATGCCACACGTTTAAATAAATGCAATAATGGGCGTGTCTTCTGGGTTGGCAAGCTTCAGCTGGGAGACCCATCCTAAAACCATGACGGTTGTGGGCTGTCAAGACAATCACATGCTATAGGTGCCACATGAGCTTTGTTCCCCAGTCCCCATGCTGATTTGCACAGACCCATCAGTTTAGTTTCCCAAAAACTAAAGGCTCAGAGGTGGCATGCAGCCACGTGGGTTAGGATGCGCTCCAGCCCTTCTTAGTCTCTGGTTCTCAAGCCTCCCTCTCACTTTCACTTGGCTGTTGAAGTAGGCCTTCCCAGTTCAGCCTACAGAGCCCCTTCTGCTCTGCACCCCCAGAATGGGCCCTCTTGGGCCCCACCTTCCTCAAGATAGGGATTGGCCCAGTTGGCCACTCCTCCACATTACCAGGGCATCCCATCATTCCTGACACGTGATTCCACTAGAAATGGGGTTTGTTTTTGCTTTTGTAACAGGTTTTATATGTCTTTTAAGAAGCTATGTTCTTGTTTCATACTTTTAAAACATTCTCTCTCTCTCTCTCTCTCTCTCTCTCTCTCTCTCTCTCTCTCTCTCTCTCTCTCTCTCTCTCTCGGCTACTGGGTATTGAACCCAGAAGAATTTCCCCTGCAAGCTACACCCACAGACTTTTAAATATCATCTTTTATTTGAAAACAGGGTCTCATTAGGTTACCGAGACTGACCTCAAAACTGTGATCCTCCTGTCTCAGCCTCCCAAATACTGGGATGACAGGCATGTATCACTGTGCCCAGCAAAACTTTTCTGAAAACACATGTAGGAAGATGCTCAGGTGATACATTTCAACACCTGAATGTAGTCACCATCAACAATTCAATACATATGTGCCTATCTTCAGCCATGTTGTCCAATTCAGGAGTTGCATGCAGCTTGTCAAATCACTTAAAATTACATTGTGTGTGTGTGTGTGTGTGTGTGTGTGTGTGTGTGTGCGCGCGCACACACACACACACAAGGTACTAGGGATTGAATCGAGGGGCATTTTACCTCTGAGCTACAACTCCAACACTTTCTATTTTTTATTTGGAAACAGGATCTGGCTAATTTACAGAGTGCTGGCCTTCAACCCAAGATCCTCCTGTCTCAACCTCCCAAGTGTTGGGATTACAGGTGTGCACCACCACATCCAGTAAATTACATAAAATTTTAGTCACACTTGCCATTTTTCAAGTGCTCAAAACCACAGTTGGCCAGAGGCTCCCATGTTTGACAGTATAGATTCCAAGACATTTCCATCTTTAAAGCTGCGGTTAGGCAGCATCAATCTACAGAAATGCAAGACTCTCTGCTTGTGTGGCCTTTGTGCCTGTTTTTGGTTCTATATACATTTACCACACCAGTATTTGAAGTAGGAATTCATTTTTCCAGGTACATAGCTAAAAGTTATAGCTAAAAATTGGGAATCTATTCTTCCTACTTATTTTTAATACTCTTGCATCATGCTGTGACATTTTTGTCTCTGAGTAACACGTCTTGGAGATTTTTGTGCCGCTGTTTGTGCATCACCTTGCCCTTTAGTATCCACCACTGAGGAACTTCAAGCTATTTCCAATTTCTTTTTATTTTATCTTTGAAACTACAAATAGTGATATAGTCAGCTTCCCTGTATATCCCTGTGCCTGTCCCTTCATGAACCTGCATGATCATTTTTCCAGTAAAGTTAACAAGAAATGGAATTTCTAAGTTTCCCTCTTTTTTAGTTACTACAGCCATTGTAAAATTGCTTGTAAAGCAGCTATACTGATGTAGAGTACCATTAAACCATTTGCTCTATTATCTCCAATTTTATCAAACTTAGAAAAATTTTCCATGCTTCTGGTTTAAAATGACCTCATTGCTGTTTGTATTGGGCTTGCCCAAGTGAGGCACTGTCTGATGTTTAAATGTGTCTTATGCAGAGGAACAGTCTACCGTTAACTAGTAATCTATATTTTCATTTCAGTAAACAACCTCCTCAAATATTTTGCTGGTTTTTCTATTTGTTGTTTGTCTCTGATTGAAGAAAGGCAGTCTTTACATATTTAGAACATTGGCCTTTTATCTGCTACATATGTTATAAATGTTTACTTATTGCATATTTTTTCAATTTTTAAAGTAATAAGCCTATTACTCACTTCACCTTTGATCTTGCAGAGTTTTAAATTTTGATGTCATCATTCTTGTCAGTCTTTATGAGTTCAGAATGCATTTCTTATTTTTTGGCCTTTCCTACTCCTGAGTCGTAAACATTCTGCCTTCTAATATTTTTTTCAGTTTCTTTATGGCTGTTGTTTAACTCTGTAAACCATCTGGAAGTTATTTTTATGAATGGTATTTTTGCATTGAAGTAAAAATTCAAATTTTTTCCAAATATATAGTTAACGGTTCCTACGCTGTTATACTAGGCGGTCGTTTTTTTTCCTATTTATTTTGAATACTATTGTCTCATATACTAGCTACACATGTATTGTAAAACATTTGTACTTTCTATTCTTTGATATATCTGTATACTCATACATTATTTTATATTCTGTACCTTTAAAATAGATACTAATAAGCAATAAAGACAATAGTTGCATATCTTCCTTTTTCTTGTACTGTGGATTGAACCCAGGGGCATTCTGCCTCTAAGCTACAGCCCCAGCCATATTTTATTTATTATTTTGAAAAAGGCTCTCACTGAGTCACTGAGGCTGTCCTTGAACCTGCGATCCTCCATCTCAGCCTCTCAAGTAAGATTACAGGTGTACACCACCATCCCCAATTGCATATCTTTCTTTTTTAAATTGCTTGGGCATATGAATTTCAGAATTAGAATTTTACATGCCATAAAACATGGAAATATTCTAATCAGTATTGAATTAAAATTATAGATTCCTTAAGAAGGTATTGATACAGTACTGAGTTTTCCCTTCAATGAAAATAGTATATCTTTTTATTTCTTTAGCTCTTAGTTATGTTCTTAATTTATAAAGAATATTAATTATAAAGATTTGGCATTTCCTGTTAGGGCTATCCTGTTTTGTTGTTATTGGGAATTAATTATATTTATGTCATGTTTTCTAATTGATTATTGAAGATATATTGCAACACTCTTAGTGTTTGTCATTGTTTCTATTATCTGGACACATTAATGGAGTCTCTTATTCTAAATATTTGTCTGTTAGGATCTTGCGGGTGTTCACGTCACATAGTCATGCTTGAGAAGACACATCAGGCTGGAGATGACCCTTTGGGGAACAAGACCTCCTGGCTCCCAGAGGCCAAAGTTGCAGGGACAGAAAGCACAAATTCTGCCAGTGGGTCCCTGGGACTGATGACGTGTGCAACCTTGCTTCTGCATCATTGTTCCCTATCTTTGGGACATAAAGGAGACATCGACTTAAATACTGCATCCTGCGGGAAGGCCCATTCTGACAATGAGCATGATGTGTCTACATGGATGGATCAGCCACACTTTCAAGAGGTGTTTCACTGATCTGCATGGTCCACACAATGGAGGTGCTTTCTCTGCAATTTGGAATTGCTATGACACATCTTATCCCTCTGACCACCTTCCATGCCACCAATTAATGCCTTGGAGCAGTATTTCAAGTGACCTCTATGGTGCAGAACCAATGGGGTCTCACGAGCATTGTGTTTCTTTCTTAAAGGCATAAGGTGCATCAGGTTCTTTTTAACTTCACAAGACATGTTTTGCATGGCCTATATCACAGACCTTTAAAATTCTTATTGATATTGCTTGTATCTTTAGAAAGTTTATCTTTCATTTCTAAAGTCTTTATGTCTTACTACAGGCTGCAGTGTAATGACTGCGTCTGAGTTACTTTGATCATATACATTACCAAATACACTTGTTAGCTGCCATCAGTCTTGTCCTTAGAAGCACCATTTCCTATCAGCCCTCTCCTTTTCTGCAGTTCAGAGCCACAAGACTGCTCAGGTCTTCCTGATCATTGTGTTATCTGTGCCAACTTGAGGGCTGACACCATCAAACCAGCTGTCAGTCAGCCTCTGCTGGTTTTAGAATTCTACAGTCCCCATTGTCACTGGAGAGCAGAATTCCCCAATGGCACCTCACACTGCCAACTGGGCCTATAGATGTAGCTATCATAGAACTTCTCAGTGATGCCAGGCCCAGAACATCCTTCTTTCTTTGGAAAACCACGTGTCCTTCAGAACCTTCTTTGGTGCAGTCAGCTTTAGCACATCTACTTCTCTGAAACTTTTGGTCTCTTTACCTATATTAATCATGGCACAGCTGACATTTTTACTTTATTTAGTGTGGCCCGTTGCTTTCTCCAACATCTCATAGACTTTTCTTCATGGAATCCTGCTATGGCACTAAGGCACATATCACAGAATGCTGCTCTCACTTCAATCAACTTTTCCCTTGCCTAAGGCCAGGTTCCAGTTTCCTTGATCCGACACACATAGGATCCACAGAGTCTCTGCATGCACCCTCAGCTCCTGCCCGTCCATGCAACTCAGTCAGCTTCTGAATCTCCGTTGCATGGACTACCAATCATAAGGCCTGCACTTCCCAGCTGGGCTGTACTGAGAAGAGATCCTTGTTTGTATTCTGGATTCCAGGAGGGAGGTACAGACAGATTCTGATAGGATCCAGAATCCCCTGGTCACACATCTACTGCATGGAATCTCCTGTATGATTTTAAGCAAGGGGCAAATGCTGTCTTCCATAAAGAGCCATGGACCACATAGGCAGGCCTAACACAGTTTCATGAGAGCTGACTTAGGATAGTTGGCACCTGTGTCCATCCTCATGCCTCCTTTCCCTTCCCCTCTTCTCTCCCCTGATCTCTTTATGTGTCTCCTTCCTTATCATGAAGTCCCCTTTCTTTCTATTTTCTCACTAGCTTCCACATATGAGAGCAAACACACAACCCTTGATCTTCTAAGGCCGGCTACTTTTTTTGTAATTGGTGCATTGTAATCATACATCTTTGTTAGGTACAAGCTGCCGGCTACACTTGCTTAGCATAATATTCTCTAGTTCCACCCATTTTCCTGCAAAGGACATCATTTTGTTTTTCTCTGTGGCTGAGTACTATTTTTGTAACCCTCTGCAAATCTGAAATTATCTTAAATTTTAAAAATAGTAACAAAGGAGAAATGAATAAATGAAAAGATGGAGTGGTAAAATTGAATGCAACTGTATGCACTCTTAGAGAAGACACATAGAGGTACATTTCAAGAAAATGGACATACTTAAGAAATTCAAAATACCGATGTATCCAATAATGTAGTCCTCAAATATATTAGTAATTTTAGTGGCTCAAGGATAGTTGAAGCCAATTTTTAATGTGTTGTGAAATGAAAGGAGATAAAGAGATGTAGATTTATATCTTTTTAAAAAATATTTATTGGTACATTGTAGTCTCACATCATAACAAAGTTCAGAGAGATAGAGACAGACATGTACACAGCACTTGGTGGGTTCCCGTCTCCCTCCCCTTCCCTGTGTAAGATATTGAGATTGGCATTGGTAACTTTGTGTATGTACATACACATGTACATGGTGTCCACTGAAATCTTTCCTTCATCCAGTCTCCTTCCCCCACCGCCTCCGTCCCTGAGGCCCCTTCATTACTCCACTGGGGTCTCCCCTCCTTTGTCTAGAGTCCCTTTCATCCCGGTTTCTCTCTAGCTTCTACATATGAGGAGAAATATATGCTTCTTCATTTTTTGTGACTGGTTGATCTCACTTAGCATAATATTCTCTAGTTCCATTCATTTTCTTGCAAAAGATATAATTTTGTTCTTCTTTCTAGCTGAGTATAATTGCATTGTGTGTATATCCCATAATTTTGAAATCCATCCATTCATCTATTGATGGACACCTACCTTTCTTTTTCTAAGAACTAGAAGGGAAGAATATAGGTATACAGTCAAATGACTTATGTAGAGTATAAGATAATTCTATGATACAATATAATTGTGGGAAATGGAGAGTAAACCTCCTGAGGGGTATAATGTATATAATTTTACCATTTTTCCTTAAGATTCATTGTCAGTTCCACTGTTTGGGGAGAGGATGTCCTAATGTAAATTCATCTCTTGTAATAAGGAAGAAAATTTGGACAGAAGCTTTATACGAACATTTAGTACCTAACCTGTGCTTTCTACAAGACCTCTTGTTAAGTTAGTTATAATAATAGCTTAATAGTAATAACCACAAGTGTAGCTGACATCTATGGAATACTTGCCTTGTGTCAGTGCTTTGCTAAGTTATTTTAATTGCATTGTTATTGGCCAATTAGCTCCACACAAGGCACTCTGGAGCTATTCAAAGGAGGGGGAGCTGAGAAAGAGAACTCACCCAAAAGGATAGATTGCATCTAGAAAGGTGAAGCGTTCCTGTGATCCTGACCAGTATCCCCGGCAAGCCTGATGTATCTCCATTGTTAAAAGCAGATCATTTGTTTCTCTCTTGTTCTTTTTGGTGTGTGGGGGGGGGTTGAACCTAGGGCTGTTCTATCTTTGAGTTACACCCCCAGCCCTTTTTATTTTTTATTTTGAAACAGGAGCTTGCTAAGTTGCTGAGGGTCTCTTTAAGTTGCCAAGGCTGACCTCAAACCTGGGACCCTCCTGTCTCAGTATCCTAAGTACTGGGATTATAGGCATATGCCACTGCACCTCGACTAATCGATCGATTGATTGATTGTCTTCTAGAGAGGTCATGCATCTGTATACCTGAAATTTCATTGCACCTGTTACAAATAGTGTTTTAGGAAAACAGCCTCATTTTCTGATACAGCAAGAGCAGTATGCCTAAACTGCATGTTAGGCAATACATTGAAATTCACTGTGAGGGGCTGTGAGTCCATTTATTTATTTTTTGTTGTTGTTGTTGTTACTGGGGATCGTATCCAGGGATGTTCTCCTTCCAAGCTATATCCCTCCAGACCTTTTTTATTTTTTTATTTTGAAACAGGATCTCTTTAAGTTGCTGAGGCTGTACTCAAACCTTTGATCCTCCTGTCGCAGTCTCCCAAGTACTTGGATTACACATGCATGCCACCACACCTGGAATGATGCATTTTTTTTTAAAGCAACAGAAACTAAAGCTCAAGGAGACTCTGTGATGGCCTGGCGTCAAAATGTCCCAAGAGAAGCTCCTGTGCTGGCGGGTATGGCCCAGGCGAGGCCAGGACACTGTCCCTGGTGGCTTCCTCTCCCTCTGGCCTTCCTGACATGGTGTTTTTGCTCCTCTACTACTCCCTAAAGCCCCACTGCCAGGCCATCCTGAAGCTGTGAGCCGTCTGATCAGGGACTCCCCTCTAACCTCCAAAACCTCGAAAACCATGAGCTCTAAAATAACTCTTTCGTCCTCGAAGGTATGCTTCTTGAGTATTTAGGTCTCAGCAATGAAAAATCTAACTAAAACAGGCTTCCCATCGACTGATGAGGAAGAGGAGATGAGAGCACACGCAACAGTAGCCCAGGGGGAGGAGTAGGCTGAGCCATTCCAGTAGTAGCGACAGGTCTCTTGAGCAATACTAGGTCAACCAGCTACTTGCAAAATATAATTTTGGAATTACAGTTCCACCTTGTTCTAGTCCTTCAAAATAAGGGCCTTTCAACTTCTGGAGAGAGATAAAGAAGTCATTCAGCTGGGCATGGTGATATATGCCTATAATCCCAGTACGTGGTAGGCTGAGACAGAAGGATCAAAAGTTCAATGACAGCCTCAGCAACACAGCGAGACCCTCAGTCACTTAGTAAGACCCTGTTTCAAAATAAAAAACTTATAAAGGGCTGGATTGTATTTCAGAGGTCGAATGCCTCTGGGTTCAGCCCTCAGTTCCCCGACCCCAAAATGAGACTAGCTATGGCTCCTTATCTTCACACCTGAACTCTGGGTTCACACAGAACACCCCAGGCTGTGCTTCATCTAGACCTATCCCTCTGCAGAGAGACCTGCTGTGGTCCCCAGTGCAGAGCTGTTCCTGTGATACTATGGAGCTGGGGAGCTGGGAAGCTGGGGACAGACCGCTTCCTGTGGTGACCAAGTGGCACCTGCTAGTGCTGCCTGCCTCTCAGTCTCAAATACACACCCTCAGCTGCTCACAAGCACTTTCTTAGGCACCGTGTACCTCTCAAGGCATTAACAACAGGGAGATTTGTTATTTCCCTGAGATCTGAGCCAACACTGCTCTCAATTATCACGTAATTTTCTCTTGAAGAAAGCAGCCTGGGCTCTTTTGCTCCCAAAGAGATGCTTCAAACCTGATTAGGACAATTATGTTTTCAAATTAACTTTTTTTTAGCATGAATTATAGGCAACTTGATATTTCATCCCTAAAAACTTAACTGTGAAGCTCTAAAAGCCAAGATCATCTTCCTCCAAAGCCAAATCTACATTCCTCACCAGACAGAGCTAACCCAGTAAGTCCTAAATTTTCAATTAATTAATTTAATGAATTAACTAATTATTTCAAAATTACTATAAGTGGTATATTTTCTGTTCAATTTAAATTTTGATAGATATTCCACATCTGAGATGATGAGACAAAAGTTAATGTTTCCTTCTAGACCAAATTCTACTTTCCTCAGGATCCAAAAATATCACTTCTGGTGTGTCAATGTAAACCAAGTTTCAATCCAGGGTGTCCCATTGTACCTGACCAAGGAGTCCTCAGCAGACTTCCTGAAGTACCACATTGGTGGCAGAGGGATGGTGCCACAGGTGGGTGGATTTCAGGACAAGTTCATTCCAGGGTCAGGGACTCTGGGGCACCACTTTCCCTGCTGTATCCTGAGAGGTACTTTGGCATTCCCATTGTAGAAAAAAAACAACAACAAAGTGTGTCTGATTTGTTTTCTGTTAAATTCTTGTCTACAATCCTATTACCCCTAACTAAATAATTCAGTGCTAGACTGAGGATGCACCTGGCCAGAGATAAGGTCTCAGGGTGAGAGTTCAAGATCCATGGACAACAGACCAGCGGTGGTCAGGGGTTTCTTGATGCCAGGGTCCAGCTGGCTGTGGAAAGAAAAGCCAAAAACCAGTTCACCCCATGGACAAGATTGGAAGACAGCTGAGCTGTATCTGTCATTCTTGCAGCTGTAATCTAAAAGACTGACTACATAACTTAGAGAAAAGAAGATTTATTTTCTTACAGTTTTGGGTTCAGTCCATGTGAGGCCGGGGACCATGGATCTCAGGGCATGGCGGCTGGAAGTGGAGACAGCACAAAGACTGTGCTCCTCACATCATGGAGAGCAGGAGCCAGATAGAGCAGGAGGAGGAGGAACATTTATATAACCCCCAAGACTGCAGCCCCAGGTACCCACCTCCAACCACACTCTACTAGCCTACTGGGTACCACCTAAGTAGGTACCATCCACCAGGTAGGTAAATCCATCCCTGCTGGGATTACAACCCTCAGGAGTCAATTATATCAACCTTGAATTTTAATAAATTAGCTCTTTAGGGGACATTTTATATCTAACTATAACATGAGCTAATGCCACTCCCAGGAACAACCACAGGAAAGGTTATTCTGCGGTTGACCTCCTACCGAAGCTGTCTCCACAGAGCTAGCTGTGCTCAGGGTCTGGGAGCCCAGCTGAGGCTCCTCAGCCTGCAGGTCATTCTTTCCAACTCAGACGTAATTAATCAGCCACAGTGGTGGGCGTGGTGGGCAGTAACTGGGTCCAGGGGGACATGGAGACCCGAATCCTGAGGGTGGATGATGAGCTCCCCGTGGGTGAGGGTCCTTTGTGCTCCCCTTGACTGAGAGGCACAGGGAATGAGGAGCAGAAGGCAAGCCCCAGCCCTCTGCAGGACCAAAGCTGCAGCTCAAACAGTGCTGCGTGAGGTAGAGGAAGTAGGAGTCCAAGGGCCAGGGGACCACCTTTCCTAACCCTCATCTTCCAGAGTCACCTAGGGCCTCCGGCATGAGACACAAAGAAAGAAGATGGAGACTCCCAGTTCTTCCCACTGTGTAGACACCAGTCCACCATTGGAGGAAAGCTGGCTAGGTTCCTCTCCCGCTCTGTAGGTTCTCTCTTCAAACTACTTTGCTGCACAGAAGATTTTATGTATGTATGGATGGATGGATATTTTATGTTTGGATGGATGTACTATGTACTGGTACTGGAGATTGAACTCAGGGGCATTCTACCCCCAAGCTACACCCCAGCCCTTCTTATTTTTTTATTTTGAAATAAGATCTCACTAAGTTGTCAAGGGTCTTGCTGGGTTGTTGAGGCTGGCCTCCACTGTCTCAGCCTCCCAAGTACTGGGATTATAGGCATGTGTCATTGAGCCCAGTCATCGAGGCTCTTAAATTCATTTCCATCCTATTTATTGATCTTTGATTTTATTTCCTGAGCTTTGAGGGTTTTGTTGATGAAGTCTCTACCAGCGACTGTATGTTCAAGAGTTGGTCCTCTGTTTTCTTCTGGTAATTGCAAAGTTTCAGCCCTAATTTCTAGATCTTTGGTCCATCTTGAATTGACTCTTGTGCAGGGTGAGAGCTAGAGGTCTAATTTTGATAAAGGAAACAATTAAAATAGTGCCATGTCTACTACCAATCTCACTCACATATATGGGGGGGGCAGAGGGAAACACACAAAGAGTTGTGCCATTGGATTTTTACATCACTTTGAACTTCACTATGATGTATAATTACAATGCACCAAAAGAAGTGTATTAAAAAATTAAACTACCAGAGAGCAAGACAGCAGCTTGGAGAACAAAGAGCATGGACTGGCAATCAGAGATGAAACAGGCCACTGCCTTTCCCAAGCACTGGCTTTAAAAGGAAACCACTGGTCAGTCCCTCTAGTCCCTCTACAGGTGCTAGGGAGCCTTACACAAAGAACATGTGGACTAGCTCCCTGGGGACTACAATGGTCACACTGCAAATCTAAGTCTTCACCTTGGGTGCAGCTCCAGAATTCCAGAGGCATGCTGGAATCCATGCCTCAAGTTGGGCAAATGTCCAGACTTCTTTCTTGACTCTATCTTTCCCTGTGCCTCACACCATAACATACACACACACACACACACACACACACACACACACACACACACACCACTTGCACATCTCTATACACAACCTACCCAGATGTCTCTTTAGCATACTCTAAGTTTGGCTACCTCCATGCTATTTTCTAAGAGTGGAAACATAATGTTCTATCTGGAAATCACAAAAGCAATGGACATGTGTGTGTTTGTGTGCTAACATAAAGATAAAAAAATATCTTACAAAGTAAGAACACGGTCAGAAGCAAATACTTGAGGCATGGGTTCCAGCACGCATAATAAAAAGGAAAAATAGTGCCAAAAATTATTTTAATTGAATATTTGCAGCTAATTTCCAACTGGCAGAAGATGCCACAAATAAAGAGATTAGAGATAAGGCGTTACTCCCCACTGGACTTGGATGAGACCCGCCAAATCTGTTTCTGATATACTCTCCAGCTCTGATACTTAGACTCTGATTTCTGTGCTTGGTTGGCATTTACAAATGAACTCCCTGAAACTATGAAGGCCTGAAACGCTCATCTTTTGGATTAGGAACATTTTTTTCTTTTCAGAAGAGTCTCCACTGTTCCTTCACATCAGTCTTTGGACTAAAAGTTCCTTCTGGGAATGGAGATTAAAAGCAAAACAAATAACAATAGTTCCAACAGTTAAATTCAAATTTTAAATGCATGCACATTGAGTTACTTCTTAAAACTTGCTATGGTTCGGGAGGCTGAGACCAGAGGATCCGGGTTCGCGGCCAGCCTCAGCTACTTAGTGAGGCACTGCAACTTAGTGAGACCTGGTTTCAAAATAAAGAATAAAAAAATAGGGCTGGGGGTGTAGCTCGGAGGTAAAATGCCCCTGAGTTCAATCCCCAGTACCGCAAAAAAAAAAAAAAAAAACTTGCTATGGGAAGTATAGGTTGCTGGTAGTAAACTGAAATGCCAAATAATCTTTCTGGAAAGTAATCTGAAATGTCCATCAAGAGCCTTAAAATCTCTATTTCTTGGCAGGTGTGGTAGCACATGCCTGTAAACCCAGTACTTGGGAGGCCAAGCTAGGAGGATCACAGGTTCAAGGCCAGCCTCAGCAACTTAGTGAGGCCTTCAGCAATTTAGCGAGACCCTGTTTCAAAGTTAAAAAAATAAAAAATAAAAAGGGTTGGGGATGTGCCTTGGAGGTAGAAGTCTCCTGGGGTCAACTCAGCACCAAAAAAAAAAAAATATTAAATATTCTCCAATTCTTTAAACCTATTAATTCTACAAAGAACCTAGAAGTGTGCACCAATTCATAAGAATAATTCATTTTCATATGATGCTTATACTAACCATGTCATTAAAACAATAAGCTAGGTTTATATTTTTCAAAGAGAATGATGTCGATGATATATTGATAATTGAGGCAGGCATGATGACATACACCTTCATCCCAGTAATTGGGAGGCTGAGACAAGAGGATTACAGATTCAAAGCCAGCCTCAGCAACTTCATGAGACCCTTAGCAACTAAGTAAGACCGTTAATAAAACATGAAAAGGGTCTGGGATGTAGCTCCAAGACAGAAGACCCCCAAGTTCAATCCCCAGTAACACACACATACACACACACACACACACACACACACACACACACACACACACACACGATAATTGAGAAACAAAAACAAAATCAAAGCCCTGCCACCCAGCACTCCCGTGCATGGCCCTGGCCCTCTCCACAGTGCAATGCCATCCGTCTCACTACATGTTGATTTCTAGGTTGACTATTTCTCCATTCCCCACATTCTTTTACATTTGTTTTATATTATTTCCCCCTTGCTGACCTGTTTTATTTCAAAACAACAAAAACAACCACCTGCTCCTTTTGCCTGACACCAGCTCTGGAGCCTGGCTGCAGCCCTGACTAGCATATGAAGTGTCCCAAAACATCCCACTAAGTGATCTAGAATGTTCCTGCATTCTCCACCCAAGTCCCTGTGTCCTAGAAAAACAGTTTCTCTTGAAAATGGAGTGAGACAACCACAAACTATTTTTAGTGTTTTTTTCACTTAATGATCATACTCTGTATCAAAGGTGAGCTCATTTTAAAGATAATGGGCACAGCTCAGAGAGGTTGTGTCCAGTCTCAGTAAGTGCACCGTCAGTCCTGAGCTCACTCCCTTCCCTCTCCACTCCCTCTTCAACACCTGATCTATCTCTGAGTCCTGTCTCAGGAAAGAGACCAGCCTCAACTCTGCTCACAAAAGGCCTGGAGTTGCCTCTGTCCTGTGCCTTTTCAGCTGGAGCTCAGCTGACCTCGAGGCACAGAGCCCTCTGGCACTCAAGCCACAGGCATGGCAGGCGGGCATACCTCCTCCAGACTTGCTGGTGCCAGCAGAGCTGGGCTCCAGGGTGCAGCTGTGCTGGACTTCAGCTCCTCCAGCATGTCCAGTGCCATCGAGGCTGCAGGACAGATGGGATTCAGGTGGAGCAGAGCGGGCTGGCCACAGGCTCAACCCCACCAACAGTGGCTAGAGCTTCTACTGTTTGGATTCTTGATGACTACCATTCTAACTGGAGTGAGATGGACCCTCAGGGTAGTTTTGATCTGCATCTCCCTGATGGTTCGTCTCTAGGTGATGCTGGCAGCCATCCTGTCTGGGGCTCAGCATCCCTGTGCCTGACTGTGAGCCCGGCACTGTCTTGTGGTCTTCCCACAGTCACCAGAGTTGTCCAACAGCCTTTCTTTAAAAAAATATTTATTTTTATTGCTGCATTGTAGTTATGCATGGCGGTGAGTTTCAAAGTGATGCATTCCCTCCACCCCTCCTCATGCATGCTAGGGTCATTACTAGTGATGCATTTATATATAGACATAACATTATCTGGTCTGTTTCCTTCCTCAATCCTCCTTTTTCCCCTCCCTCTCCCTCCCCCAGTCCCCTCCACTATTCTCACTGGTTTCTCTCCTCATTTTTATGAGGTTCCTTTTCCTTCCTGTTTCCTCTCTAACTTCCATGTATGAGAGAGAACATGTGGCCCTTGATTTTCTGAGTCGGCCTGATCTCAATCAGCATGATGTTCTTCAGTTCCATCCATTTTTCCACAACTGACATAATTTTGTCCTTTATGGCTGAGTAAAACTCCATTGTGTGTATATACTGTATTTGCTTTACCTATTCATTGTTGATAGATACCTAGGTTGCTCTATAACTTAGCTATTGTGAACTGTACTGCTATAAACATGGGTGTGTGTGTACCGCTCTGGTATTCTGACTTTAATTTTTTTGGAAAGATACTGAGGAGTGGTATGGCTGGGTCACATGGTGGTTCCATTCCTAGTCTTTTGAGGAACCTCCACACTGATCTCCATGGTGGTTCCTATTTCCCCACATCCTCACCAGCATTTATTACTGTTTGTGTTCTTGATGTTCACCATTCTAACTGGAATGAGATACACTCTCAGTGTAGTTTAAATTTGCATTTCCCTGATTGCTAACGGTGTTGAACATGTTTTCGTGTAATCACTGGCCACTGGTGGTGCTTCTTTTGAGAAGTATCTTCTACCTTACAAACAGGGAGGCTGCCATTTCTGCCCATCTTACAGCTGAGGAATCCCACACTCAAAGGACAGTGGGTGCCCTAGCCCAGGGTAGTGTGCTCTAGGGCAGGGTCTGTCCTCCCTGTATTCTGCATCCCCCATGGCCATGTGCTGTGCTTGATACAATGCCAGGGACCAGAACTAGCATTATGTCTCACCTCTTGACACCCAAGTGACTTGTGGAAAGCTCCTCCCCACTCCTGTTCTGATCCATAGCCAAGGAAGCTG
Source organism: Graphiurus murinus (assembly GCA_004027655.1). Lineage (NCBI taxonomy): Eukaryota > Metazoa > Chordata > Mammalia > Rodentia > Gliridae > Graphiurus > Graphiurus murinus. The sequence continues at coordinate 195,693 of PVLC010000075.1, forward strand.
GACAGGAACTGAGTCTGAGGTTGTGGAAGTTGGTGCCCCCAGGTCTGTTTGTTTGCCCAGTTCTTGCAATTTTACTTGAATGCCCTTGAGTAAGTAGGAAAGCAATACTTTATAAACTTTCCACCCCACCCAATTTCCCATTTTTAATCATCAGGACCCAATTAAGCATTAATGCTACCCGCTTGGATTTCTAAGCTTTTGAGCTTTGTTTGTTTTGGTTTTGGTACTGGGGATTGAACCCAGGAGCAATCTACCTCTGAGATACACCCCCCACCCTGTTTTATTTTATATTTTGAAACAGGGTCTCACTAAATTCCTGAGCCTGGCTGTGAACCGGTGATCCTCCTGTTTCAGTCTTCCAAGTACCGGGATTACAGACACATGCCATCACATCCAACAGTCTGAGTTTTGAACCCTGCACTGGATAACAGTCTTTGAGTTTTGAACCCTGCGCTAGGTGCCCCCACACCCTGATTACTCGGGACTTGCAGACATTCTTGTCCCTTTTCTTACCTTTTACCTGCCCCAACACACTTCTCAGTGAACCCAGCATCTGCTAGGAATGGGATCCCTAAACCCAACAAGATAATGTTCCAGTACAATGGTCTTGTTTGCTGTGTCAGTATATGTAAAAGGCATTTTGAGTATTTTTAGGATAAACATTCAAAGATGTGTTGAAACCCTCAGGAAAAAGGAGGGGGAGAGATGCCTACAAAATACCTGGTATTATTCAGAAAAATTTAAACCACATGTTTCTGCTTTTACTGAATCTTTTACAAGTAAACCATTAAAATACACTCCTCTCAGCACTGTTTGATGTCCCCAGAGCTCCCAAGTATTTTACAAGCTATTTTCTGTTCAACTAAAAGGCTGTGTTTAAACTTACCTAAGACGTGTAGAAAGCGCCCAAATCTGAAGGATTCTTTGGTAGTCTTTGAACAGGACTCAGCAAATAGGCTGCCTCTCACTGTCCACCCTGAATGAAATTCGTGACTGTCACCATGAAACCAGCCCAAAGTGGCTTCTGAATGCTTTAGGAAGAATGTCCAGGAGGGAGAAAGAGTCTTAGGAAGAATTTGAAGTTTGTAAATGTAGCTTTTCTGATGCTGTGTCCCATTCTCTCATCGGCAAGTCACTACGGCCCAGGTGGAGAGGATGGATGACCCATGTTAGTAACGTGCTTGTCAGCAGGTCCCCCTTTCCGTTTTCTTTTATAAGGTTGCTTTCACAAATTAATGGCATTTCTTCTTTCCATGCTAATCAGCAGAGAACAATCATCTATTTTCAGTGAATGAGTGTAAATCCAGCAGAAGGCAAAGATACCTTGTAGGTCCCTTAGCCAGCAGTGTCTCACGGAGCACCCATGTATGACTTCAACTTGGCTCAGGCGAAAGACCTTGTCATCCTCCTGTCTCCAGTTTCTGGGGTTTTTAATAGACAAGTTTCCCTCCCACAGCATTATGATTGTTATACTTTTATCAATACATTGCAATTGGACATCATAGTGAGGTTCAATGTGATTCAAATATACACACACACAGCACCTGGTGTATTTCTCTTCCCATCCCACCCGGCTCCCCACCCTCCACCTTCCCCGTTAGCAATTGGTAGTAAGTAACATCTTTATATATTGCCATGGTACTAGCTAAATTTTTTCCTTCTTCAATCCTCTTTCTTCCCCTTCCGAACACCCATCCCCAACCCCCGTCCTCTACTCCTCTCTCTCCTCACTCACCTGAAGTCCCTTTTGTTTCCTATTTTCTCTCTGGCTTCCACATACGAGAGAAAACATGTGGCCCTTGACTTTCTGAGACTGGCTGATCTCACTTGGCATAATGTTCTCTAGTTCCATCCATTTGGTATTAACACCTTCATATATTGCTATAGTTCTATCTCAACTGTTTCCTTCCTCAACTCTCCTTTTCCCCCTTCTTCCCTCCCCCAGTTCCCTTCCACTACTCTATAGGTCTCTCTCTGCCTTATTTAAAGTCCCTTACGTTTCCTATTTTCTCTCTGACTTCCACATACGAGAAAAATCAGGCAACTCTTGACTTTCTGAGACTGGCTGATCTTACCTAGCATAATATTCTCCAGTTCCATACATTTTCCTATGAATGACATCATGTTGTTGTTCTTTGTGACTGAGTAGAATTCCATCTTGTGTATAGATCACATTTTCTGTATCCCTTCATCTGTTGATGGACATCTAAGTTGGTTCTCTAATTTGGCTTTTGTGTATTGTGCTGCTATAAAACATAGGTCTACATGTATCATGGTAGTATTCTAACTTTGGTTCTTTTAGAAAGATGCCAAGGAGCCGGGCGTGGTGGTGCATGCTTGTAATCCCAGTACTTGGGAGGCTGAGAGGCTGAGCCCCGAGGATCCGGGTTCACAGCCAGCCTCAGCTACTTAGTAAGGTCCTTTGCAACTTAGTGAAACTCTGTTTCAAAATAAAGAATAAAAAATGGGGCTGGGAGTGTGTAGTTTGGAGGTAGAATGCCTCTGAGTTCAATCCCCAGTACCGCAAAAAAAAAAAAAAAGAAAGATACCAAGTGCTATAGCTGGGTCATCTGATCTGACGGTTCCATTCCTAGTTTTTTGAGGAACCTCATATTGATCTCCAGAATGGTTGAAAAAGCTGAATTCAATAGCATCTTAAAGAGCGCTCGCTGGACCTGTGATGTGGGGTGCTCTTTACCCACTCCCTTAGGAATTGCCTCTCCTACTTCTAATTTGTTATTCTTACAAAATCCCTGGGACAACTGCCTCTCACCCTCACACCCAGGGTTGACCAATGCAGAGGTGAGCATCTCTAAAAGCTAGACTGGGCTTCATTGGTCAAACAATGGCTGCACTTACTTTGGGGGGAGAGGGGAAGCACTCAAGGAAGAAAAACTTCACTGAGCACCACAACCAACTGAGTCCACCCAGTGAGGGAGCAAGTGAATGAGTAAACCAGTGCAGACACAAGTGAACCCAGGGCCCGGGAAACAGGATGGGGAGGGGAGCTGCCTGCGAGTGGCCACCCAGGCAGCAAGCTGATAGGTGGCTCCTGGCAGAACTCAGCTTTCCAGGGAGTTGGTGAGAGGCCAAAGGGAGAGCACAGGTAGGGCTAATCAGGCTCATTGTACTTGAAGAAAAATAAACTCGTCAATTAAGAGACATTCAGAGCTGCGTAATTACCCAGGGTAGAAGATAGCCCTGGGCACCTGGTTCTTTTCCTGGTGAAAGCCAAGACAAAAGCCAGTGCCTTGCTGTAATTACTGGTTATCCAATACTCCACCAAAGGCCCGCGTCTGCAGTGTCAGGGTGACTCCTCATGGAATAGTACTCTGGGTGTCCTCTATCTCAATGTGACAGTGAATACCCGGGCTCTCTCTGGTGACATTCTGATCCTCCTCCACGGTAGAGAACAGGAGAGGGTGACTCGGGAAAGTGATGTGTTCCCTGGTCCTCAAAGACACAGTAATGTGTGTTTCTGGTCTAGAGGCACCATTTCCATGAAAACCCCCTTTTTTTGTACTGGAGATTGAATCCAGGGGCATTCTACCTCTGAGATACACCTCCAGCCTTTTCTAGTTTTTAATCTTGAAACAGGGTCTTGCTAAGTTACTGAGGGTCTCCCTAAGTTGCTGAGGCTAGCCTGAAACCTGTGATCCTCCTGTCTCAGCCCCCCTTTTATTAAAGTTGATTATGCATCCAATCTTTGGGGTCTGATGTATCTTGACAAATGAGGAGAAGCGTTCCAGAAAGTGGGAGGTTCTGACTTCTGTCTGTTGTGTGTCAAAATTCTCCTGATAACCTCCAGCAATAGGACTACCAAAATAGCTTGCTTGAAAATCTTGTGTAAAATCTCATGGTAGAAAAAGTGGGAAGAACTTTCTGATGTCCTTAAGAGTCTAATACAGTTGGTAATCGTTCACAGCTCTCAATCCCCTGTGTTCAGCCTCACAGGGAAGGGAGTCCCCAAAACAGTGCAGTTTTGTTTTGTTTTCGGTACTGGGAATTGAAACCCTCTTACCTACAAGCTAGTATTCCCCAGCCTTTTTTATTTTTTTATTATGAAACAGGGTCTTGCTAAGTTGATAAGGGTCTTGTTATGTTTCTGAGGCTTTCTTCTAACTGGTGATCCTCCTGTCTCAGCCTCCCAAATCCTGGGATTACAGGTGTGTGCCCCCATGCTTGGCTCCACAAAACATTTTTGTCCCCAGCCTCAGCTTGGCGTTCCACTTCCTTCAGTAGGCACCGTGCCTCCCAGCCAGCTCCCATTCTCTTGCATGTTGTTCAACACAGTTTCCTTGTGCAGGAGCTCACCTGTACCTTCCTACCTAACATCACATGCTCACACGCATGCGCCTATGCACACGTGCACGTCTGTGAATCATCCCGGCCACATCTGGTGGCACTTTTTGCTGAAAGAGAACTCTTGCTATTTCATCCTGGCCTCAGACGTAAATCTTGGCCAAGACCTGTTTCTCACAGTTTGGGCACCCTTGGGGATCCCCATTTCCCCACCCATGATCATACCCTAAACTCTCTAACACTGCATGCTAATTGCACGTGTGGGAATCAGACAAGCCTGCCTTCCAATCATACCTCAGCTGTGCAGACTCTGACATCTTGATCAGTTTCTCAGCCCTCTGGCCCACTTTTAATTTAGCAAGAAGACAATTTACTGATCTGAAAGGATTGCTGGCAAGGATTAAGTATGATTAGCCATGCCTGCACCTGACAGTTTTTTAGGAACAGGGCAGAGTCTGTCTCTTGTTACTGTGTCCATCATTACTGAGCACCTCACCTTCTATTTCAGAGAAGCTTTCAAACCTCAGGCAGGACTGGGGCTGCTCTGGCTTCCCACAGACAAGGCAATCCTTGCAATGCTGAGCCATCTCAGAACCTTCCCAATCCCTGGAATGCTCTCCTCCTCCTGCACCTTATCCTTCAGAACCGAGGCCCAGCCCTCTCTGACCTCAGGGCTGAATTCCTTCCTCACATGCCAGGGATGTGCGTGCTGAACCACAGGTCCCCAGCTTTTTCTGGGTGGAAATCATTGCACCACGACCAACCTGGACCAGGTGACCCCACTCTGGCCCCAAACCATGTTCAAGCCAGCACTGCCAGTTTAGTTCTTATGCTTGGAGACATAGGGTCGCTTCTAAGGTGACTGAGAAAGAGATGCCAATCAATGGAGTGCTAGACAAAGCAGAGTATCTGAACCTTAGCAATGTGATTAAATTATGTTGTTTCAGTCAGATTTCGTAGCACTATGTCCAAAAAACCTGACAAGCACAACTTAGAGGAAGAAAGGTTTATTTGGCTCAGTTGGAGGTTTCAGGGGTCAGTCCATGGTCAAGTGGCTCATGGCGGCAGGACTTCAGGACATGGTGAAGGAGGAAAAAATCTATACTCAGTTCACAAAAGAGGGAGGCAAAGAGGAAGAGGAAGTGGTGAGGGACAGAGATAGTCCCTGGTCATGCTCCCAGAGATCCACCCTTCAGCCAGTCCCACCTCTGAACCGTGGCTGCATTGCCAACACAGGAGGTTTGAGGGGGTATTTTAAATCCAACCATAACATTTGTCAACATATCCCCTAAGAAATGGCAGGGGAATGAGACTGCCTTTTTTTTTTTTTGGAAAATTATTATTCACTGTGTTTCTGATTAACTGCTCCCTAGCCCTCACCTCATCTGTATGAGTTTGCTAGAGTTGTTGTAACAGAGTACCATAGTAAGGGCTTAAGCAACAGAAATGTATTGTCTCCACATATAAGAGGAAATAAATAATCCTTAGCTTTCTGAGACTGGTTTATCACAGCATAATATTCTCAACTTCCACCCATTTTCCTCTAAGTGACATAATTTTGTTCCTCTTGACAGCTGAGTAAAACTCCATGGTATCTATATACCACATTTTCTTTTCTCCATCATTACACTGATGGACATGTAGTCTGGTTCCATAATTTGGCTAATGTGAGTTGTGCTGCTGTATATTATTCCATTTTCTATAAGGGACTTGAACATCCACAGACTTTGCTTTCCATACAATCCTGAAACCAATCTCCCATGAATACCAAGGGGAATTGAAAAGCCAAAGTGCATGGTCAGGATCCTGCGCCTGAGAAGCTTCAGGGCTTGGGCACACCTAGGAAGCTGGAACTCAGAAGGAACTCACGCGATGTCTGCATTTGCCAATGAGGTGGCCCCTCCCTCTGAAATGACAGAAGATAGTGTTGGCAGCCCGTGCAGTGGACATGCACTTCATCCTGCCTGGCTTGGGAAATCCTGGGAACAGATTTGCCAGCACTTACTGAGCCTGCCCAGCTTCCACATACCGATTTCACTCAACATTCACCTAGACCCCTCACAACCAGGGTTTTGTGCTCCACATTAGGGCCTCACATTAGGGCTTCTGGAAACAAAAGACTGCAAGCCTCTGCCCTCCCTTCTCATCTCTCCCATGTTTCTGAGTTCTACTCCCTAGAAGTCAAGTATCCACTTAGCCACAAAACCTGCAAGCAGGTTGATACTTAAAATTAGCCAGAGGCTGGAGACAGTTCCTGGCTTTAAAGACCTACAGGATCCAGCCCTGCATCTTGCCTGCATGCCCCAGGGTTCCTGTGTCCCCAACCAAACCATGCAGGTCTTGATGAAGTCTCTGGACAGGGGGAACACTATTAATATTTTAACTCTTAGTGTTCTTTTTTTTTCTTTGAAATTTTTATTTTATTTTTTACAAAACAAACTAGAAATGTTTTTAGTTTCTTTATTAAACATAAAAACTCTCCAGCCTCATAAAACTACCCAGTATATTACATTTCTACACAAAAGAGGAGTCTTACTTATTTATGTGGTTTGTTATAGAGGTGGGCATCAAAATAACTGACAAGGAGCTTGAAATGGATGCCTTTAGGATTTAGTACCAACAGAAGAAATAATGACAATGAATCTTTAAACCATCAAAGCACGGTCTGACTTGCTACACAGAATTTCATGTGTGGGGACTGAAGGGCATTCTTTTTTATATCCAGTATCACTGCCATTTAATTACACATCCTAGTGAGGTTCAAAGTGGTACAAACACACACACACACACACACACACACACACTTGGTGTGCTACCCTCTGGATACCACCCATGTGTTAGGGAGTCCTCCCTCCTCTCCATGTTGGTGAGATTGGTAGTGAAGCTGCCTTGTATGGATGTAACTTTAAGTCTCAATTCTTCAATCCTTGTTCATATGAGATTCGGGCAGACTCTCTCCACTGTCCCCAGGAAAGACTCGCAAACACTTTTGCCTTTTCCTCCTGACTCCGTCTCTCTGGCCTCTTAGTCATTTCTGGGCCATTCCCCAGACTCCCCCTGGCTTCTCTCAACCTCTCCTAAAAGCCTTCCTTTTGTACTAAATAAAAGGCAAGCTGAAACATTCCCTGAACCCAAAAGGTTCTGGCTTTGTATGGCCTGCAATTTTTCAAGGCTGAAAAAAAATAATAATAAAAAGTCAAAAAACTTCTTTGAGAAATGAGTCAGAGGCATTAAAGCCGCTCCCCACGCAGTAGATTTTGTCTCTGTGGGTTTGATACCTTGGCTCTGCTTTTGACAATTCACATACTGGGGGAAGCCTGAAATGTAAATCCCTCAAGACCCTGCCACAGTTTATAGAAAGTGCCTCTGCCTTCAAAAGCTTCTGTGTTCATCAAGGTGATTAAAACCAGGTCCCCGCCAATCGGCGACATTCCTTCACAGCTCCAAGCAAGACAGGGAAAGCTGCGATGATTATCAGCCAGCACGGCAGAGCTTTGCTCCTTTCTATAAAAACATACACGCTGACAAAACGAGAGATGCAGATTTATAATTTGTCTGATTTGATCACCTTTCAGCACAGGAAAACCTGGTTTATATATTCCATTAGAGGCTGCCATGGGGCCTGTGCATGGAACACAAGGCCCAGCCTGGGACCAAGCTCTGATGTCACCCTTTTTCTTTTCTTTCTTTCTTTCTTCCCTATTGCTTTTTCCTTCAGTACTAGGAATTGAACCCAAGGGCATTTTGGCTCTGGGCTACATCCCCAGCCCTTATTTTTTTTTATTTTGAAACAGGGTCTTGATAAGTTGCTGAGGGTCTCGCTAAGTTGCTGAGGCTGTCCTCAAGCCTGTGATCCTCCTGTCTCAGCCTCCCAAGTACTGGGATTACAGGCATGAACCTCAACACCCAGCCGATGTCACCTTCAAGATTGAAGGACGATGTTCCAGTCCCTCAGTCAAGAGTGGTTCTCTGTTCTCTATCCCTGCAACCCCTTGCTTGGCTCATCTGCAGCACAAGGTCTGTTGTGACTTCCACAGCTGTCCTAGACCATGAGGTCCTTGTATCTTCACTGAGAGTAAGATCAGTAGTGACACCTTCATGTGTGGACATTACCTTATTTGAACTGTTCCTTTCCTCAAGCCTCCCTATTCCCCTCTCAGTGCCCTCCCCCAGTCCCTTCCACTTTTCTACTGACTTCTCCCCTCCTTTATCCTTTTATTTCCGATGTTCTCCCCAGCTTATACACATGAGAAGAACCATATGACCCTTGACTTTCTGCAACTGGCTGATCTTCCTGTAAATGACGTGACTTTCTTCCTCTTCATGGCTGAGTAGAATTCCATTGTGTATATACTATACTGTCTTTATCCATTCATCTGTCCATAGATACCTAGTTTGCTTTTTATTCTTTTTCAACTATTCTTCAACTCCTCTTAGTGAACACACGCCATTCTCAAAGTAAAAAAAGAAAATTAGAAGTTATTGATTAAAAAGGTGATCAATATTTATGCTTCACGTGATACATGTAGCAAGCAGTACTAACAAAGTGATTATGAAGTAACGAGAACTGTAAATATATTCATCCCAACTCTCAGGCAGGGTTTGGGGAGCACCACAGAGAACTCCTCTGGCCCCTGAGAAGCCCTGCTGAAATGAACCACTGTTGCTGATATGTGGGGACAGGGAAGCTGTGGAAAGGACTGACTGCACGCTCTCCCGATGAGAGCACCAGGTCTGAATCTGGAAGCTGTAGACTGTTTCCACACTGGCGCATAGATTGCAGCTCCTGGGAGAGCCATCTCCACCTCTCATAGCCTCAGTTTTTTCCCTGAATACATAAAACAGTGCTTCCAAAATGTGTTCTCAAGGTATCCAGCAATAAAAGTATTCCATCGCTTAGCGACAAGCTGGACTTAGTCAAGATAAGCAGACTTCTTTATTTGCAGGACTTATTTGATCTCCAAATACACTCCTGTGTTTCCTAAGTCACAGAAAGAATGGGATATAATAGGTAATGTATTCCAAATGACATCCTCTGGAACCAGAACTCTGCCTGACACCATGGAAACCACGGATTCAGAGATGCTTCTATAAGAGGTGGGTGGGGCCACACCACTGTCCAGTGGGGTGCTGTCTCCACGTTGTTCCGGGGCGTTCTGTCTCAGCTCCAGCCTTTGCTGAATTCATTCACTAATTCAGCCTTGGCATCTCTAGAGGGAGACACACTCGGGCTGTTGGAGATTATCTTTGTGAAGGACTATGAGTCCTTTGGAAATGGGCCTTATTCTAGGAAAAAGATAGGGGGAGCTGCGCACAGCGGTGCATGCCTATAACCCCAGTACTTGGGAGGCTGAGACAGGATGATCATAGGTTCAAGCCAGCCTCAGCAACTTAGGAAGACTCTTAGCAACTTAGTAAGATCCTGTTCCAAAGTAAAAATAAAACAGGGCTGAGGTGTAGCCTGGAGATAAAATGCTCCTGAGTTCAATCCCCAGTACCAAAAAATAATACTAATAAAATAAAATGTATTCTAGCTCCATCTGTTTTCCTGAAAATCATATTATGTCCATATGTGATGACTTCACTGACAACCTTACTAGCATGTATAGGGAGGGAGGAGGGGCAGCCAGTGGGGTTAGTACAGAAGCACCCCAGAGATGTCCTGTATGTATATGACTGTATCACTTTGACTCACTAGGATGTATAATCATATAGCTGAAGTAGCCTCCTCACTTGCACTCTACAGAGTGCACAGAGTCAACTGGCTAAACAAGCAAACAAAATGGGCTGTGCCACTCCTCACTCTAGAGCCCTCATAGCTGCCCCTTAGACACAAGGTCAGGATTCTGATGAGGTCTCCATCCCCCACCAGCCACCTCCTTGCTCATCTCCTACCGCCTGCTCCTGGCTCCCCTTGCTCTGCCCATGTTGGTCCCTTGATGTTTGACATGCAGGCGTTCTCCTGCTCAGAGAGTTGGCACATGGGGCTCCCCTGCCAGGGATGCCCGGAGCCACCACCACAGGACCTCCTGTTCCCCTGCCTCAGATCTGTGCTCAATGTCATCTTCCAGGCCAGGGCCTATTTACATAGCAGCTCTGACCTGGGCCTCTGCAGCCTTGCTCAGCAACTTCCTCTGACTCACACACACTAGCGACATACTGCACAGCTTTCTCATACTTACCTGATACAATGTCCCCCAGGATGCAAATTCAAGGCCTCACAAGGAAAGCAGGCTGGCGGGAGCTGTTCTCTGCTATATTTCCAACCCATGGGAAGTAAAATCTCACTGTGCAGGGATAGGAGGAAGGGAAGTGAGTGAGAAAATATCCCCCGAGGGGTGCCAAGTCTCCAAATGAGAACCCATAAAACACTTCAAAGAATAAAAGTCTGGTCAGGGGCAAATCATGTCCTGAGGCCATGCTCAGGGGGTGTATATGTCAGCATTCTTGCAGCCATAATCTAAAGATCTGACCACATAACTTAGAGGAAAGAAAATTTGTTTTCTGACAGTTTGGGATTCAGTCCATGTGAGGCTGAGGACCGCGGATCTCAGGGTATGGCGGCCAGAGGCAGAGAGAGAGAGAGCACAAGGGCTATGCTCACATCATGGAGGTCAGAAGCAGGGAGAGAGCCAGTGGAGGAAGAACCATACATAACCCCCAAGGTCATACCCCAGGGACCACCTCCTACAGGTACCACCCAGGTGAATCCGTTATAATGGATTTATCCACCTTTGGGATTACAACCCTCATGACTCAATTACAACAACTCCAAACATTAAGTGAGCTCTTTAGGGGACATTTTATAACTAACTATAACAGAGGGGAAAGAGGAGGCAGAGGGAAGTGGGATTTTTCTTGCTGTGAAACACCGTACTTGAACACCTCCCTGTGTCCCAATCACAGCTGAGCAGGGCTGTGATCCATCCGCAGCTCTGTGATCTCAGGGGTGTACAGAAAAGATATCTAGACTGAGCCACCTCTTTATTGAATATTTGTTCCCTTTTTCTCCCCTCTCCCTTACTTGTCCATCATCTTTTTAGTGTCTTTCTGTGGGCTGGAGATACATATAGCAGATGAACCTGAACCAGCCGCAGGCATACTGTGGACCTACAATTTCCTGCTGTGGAATAAGATGTGTAGCCTCTCTTAAGTCCCTTAAAACTTCAGTAAGACATGAAGATTCTAAAATCTTTCCACAACTGAGTTTCATAAGTGCAGGTGAGATATTTCTATTTGAAAATGTACTCCAGCCATATGTAGTGGTATATCCCTGTAATCCTAGTACTTGGGAGGCTGAAACAAGAAGATTGCAGGTTTAAGGCCAGGCTTAGCAATTTAGCAAGACTCTTAGCAACTTAGTGAGACTCTGTTTCAAAATCAAAAATAGAATAGGGCTGGCAGTGCAGTTCAGAGGTAGAATGCCCCTGGATTCACTCCCCAGTACGAAAAAGAAAAAAGTGCTCTATGGAGATTAAGCTGATTTATTGCATCTAAAACAAACTTTGGTAGCACTCTCTTGTGAGTCGGCATGCAACAGGAAATGTATCACCACGTTGGATAAGCAGAAAGACTGGAGCATCTTTGATCAGCATTGAGATGCATTTTCTTGGCTAATCTGAGATTGCTGACAATGAGCTCTCCAGGGTAGCACAGAGGTGCAGCAAGAACAAACCCGCACCCCGCATCAGATCATCCTCGGAGTTCTCACCTCACTTGAGCGGCACTTGGACTTGAGAGCCCTCGCCTTCCAGAAAGTGGTGCTGGTTTAGAAGATAAATAAACAAAAACCGTCACAACTCTTTGCTTTTCTTCCCCAACTGTGACTAAAACGTAAGGGGCCTTGAGGAACCAACAGTAATGACAGACAAGTACCAGATGGAGACGTTTAGCCCAACATCCTATCAGCCCAGGTGGCTCCAGTCCCAAGCCCTCCATCTTCATTCACCAAACCTTTGTGATAGATGAGGGAGGCATCTCCAAAAGACAGACCTGCAAAATTCTTTGTGATTTTAGACCATGCCCTCCTCAGCCTTTTAAGAAGAACCAGCATAAGGCCAAAAGGGCCTTCTGTGAGTTCTTGTCCCAGCTGGACTCTGCAGGCCCCTCGCCCTGTGGCAGTAGGTTCATTTAATGTGGTATAGAACCAGGTGGTGATGGTGATGGCATGAGGTTTTAGTGCTGTTGAGGCCTCATTTAGAGGACTTATCCTTATCATCCTGCCAGAGAAGACACACATCCCAAGACATGTGCAGCACACCTCCTCTGCTTCCTGTCTCCACAACTTAGTTTCCTGGTGTAATCTCCTCAGTGGCAAAGCCATTGTAATGGATTTACTAGGTGGTACCCTAGGCGGGAGAGGTGTGACCAGAGGAGGTGGGTCCCTGGGGTGTGGCCCTGGGGACTGTGATTTTGTCTTTGAATCTCTTTGCTTGCTCTTTTACTTCCAGCCTTCATGATGTGAGAACAGAGCTTTGCTCTCTCTTTCTGTTTTTCACTACCATACCCTGAGCTGTGCAGAACTGGTCTGACATGCACTGAACTCTAAAATATCCATGATTGTGAGCAAATAAATCTTCCTTCCTCTAAGTTATATAGCCAGGTTTGTTGGGTCATGGCAGTGAGAATACTGACTGAGACAACAGGGGAAAAGAAACCCAAGAATCTTAAGAATTTGAGTCACAGAAAGAGCAGGGCACATAGGTGGGAATTCTCATTCAACAGGTCTGAACTCTGCTAAGTGGCAGGAGACACAGAGAGGGCAGAACAATAGGGGTCCTGAACCCTAAGAGAGGGCAGGACATTAGGGGTTCTGAACTGTAAGAAAGGACATGAGATTATGGGTTCTAAACCCTAATTAGAGCTACCCCAGCCCTGCTGTGGTGAGAGAGAACACCATGGCAGGGGCAGGGGGTGGGGTATAGGTGGTGGAGTAAAGCTGCTCATCTCATGACCACCAGGAAGCAAAGAAAGAAACAGGAAGGAGCTGGGTGACAATATTCCCTTCAAGGGCATGTGCCCAGTGACCAGGCACCAGAAGGTGCAGGACGCAGCCTGCATGACATTTCTTCATGGGTGTTAGGGTCCTGGAACTGCATCCAAGTGGCTGTGGCCACATGGCCATCAGCCTTGCTGACCAGAGCCACAGCCACACTGGGAGCTGGCACCATCTGGCCTGGTGCCCCCAAACCCAGGAAACAGCCACAAGGGGAAGTGCTCAGCCAGAGGAGAGAGTTCAGGCAGGCATAAGCTTCCAGTGAAGCTCAAGTTTTAAATATAATTATCAAAAAATCCAAACGGTGCACACTGGAGAGCAAGGAGGTAAGGAAGCATAGGACGTGGAAGCTCTTCGTGCTCACTGGATGGAGAGAGTCATGGTCGCTGTGCTTTTAGTGCTTGGGCTATAAATAGCCAAGGGGAAGAGCTTTTCCCATCTGTTCTTTCAAATGCATGGGCGCGCACACACACACACACACACACACACACACACACACACACACACACACACACTTTAATTCTACCATGCGTTTTCAGATGATTCCAAAAGCCCCATTCAATGTGCTACAGTTTGAAAGTAAAATGTCCCTGGGACCTCCTGATTTACAGGCAGCTGTACTAAGCAGGGGCTCGCTGGGGGTATGACCTTGGAGACCATATATACCCTCGCCCCCTTCCCTCGACCTCTCTGCTTTCCACCATCCATCACGTACTGAGGACCTGTAGTCTCAGCTCCTGGGGCACTGTTATAAATGGACTACATATGTAGACTAGAATCTCCACCCTGTAAGCAGATAAGCCTTCCTTCCTCTAAATGCTGCACATCAGGTGTTTGCTTATTTATTGATTGATTTGGTACTTAGGACTAAACCCAGGGGCATTCTGCCTCTGAGCTACAACCCCAGCACTATTTTATTTTTTTATTTTGTTACAGGGTCTCGCTAAGTTGCTGAAGATCTCACTAAATTGCTGAGGCTGGCCTCCTATCTCAGCTTCCCAAGTACTGGGATTACAAGTGTGGACCACTCTCTGTGATGCGGGTAGTTAGGCAAGAATCAGGCTGCCAGGTGGGGAAGCAGGGTTCTGGTCCTCACCTGGCCATACCAAATGATGGGAAGTCATGGTGACAAGCATCTTCTATGTGAATGTATGTCATGGATTCCTTAGAGGAAGCACACAATTTACTTCCTTACTCCTGCTAAGGCTCATCCCAACTCTGGCTGAAGACCGGTGGGGCTTTCGGAAGACATGCATCTACAAAACAGTGACAGACAGCATTGTTGGGTTCTAGAGTCCTGCCACTCAGACATTTATCACCGGCTTCTTGCTGTAGCCAAAGAGAAACCGGAGAAGCAAAATCAGTACATCTTGAGAAATTAGACACTTCTACTTTTCAGCAGTGTTGTGTATTCATATATAGACCTCTTCCAAGGGAGTCAGATTACAGACCTGGCAGGAGACTGGAAATGTCTGTCAGTGATAGAGCACTTGCCTGGCATGCACAAGTCCCTGGGTTCGATCCCCAGAGCCTCAAAACAAACAAACAAAACTGTGGCAGGTCAACTTGTTGCAAAAAGAGTGAAATTTGTGTAACCCCAGTACTTGGAAGCCTGAGACAGAAGAATAGCAGGTTTAAGGACAACTTTGGCAAAATTAAAAAGTACCAGTTCTGGGAGTGTAGCTTATAGGTAGAATGCCCCTGAGTTCAATTGCCAGTATCAAGAAAAGGGGCAGGGGGCAGACCTGGCAGCAATAGATTGATTTATGATGTGGATATTGGAAATGAATGGAACTGGTTTCCAGGAGAAGATGGGCTGCCTACAATATACCTGGAATACCTGGGTACATATTCAGAGGCAGTAAGGTTTCCAAGCTCCCAAAGCCAGTGTGTGAACTACTCTAAGCATCAGAGTAAAAGCCATGGTGACTGCGCTATGATATCTTGCAAGAAGCACAATATTTCCTAGGGGAGCCTCAGGAAAACTAAAAAATCCATAACTCTAGCAATGATGGGATGCCATGTGCCAAGGCAAAGGAAGAAATCTTAAATATCAGGGTCACAAATACAGGATCACTACCCTCCTTTCGTCTCCAAATGCATCTTGCCTTGAGTTCTCAGAAAAGGCATGCCCTGCTGACACAGCAGCCTCAAACTCCCCTACAAAAGGCACTGCTGCAAAACCACCCAAACTCCACCCTGGGAACTGGAATGTGCCTGGAATATTCCATCCAAAAAACATGGAAAATTGGTGTCTATCCAGTCAGATGGCAAAAGCATTTGTGCTCAAAATATTAACAATGAAGTTCATTTCATTGCAAACAACAATTTAAATAAAATTACAAGGAAATTGCATTTGTAAAAGGTAAATAATGTGTTAGCATTTGGACTCCAGCCACATGAGGGAGCTGTGGATGTTCCAAGGAGAAGGGTATACGTTCAATTGTTAGATTAGACTTGAGGCGCCCGCCATATTGACACTGGCAGATCTTAGGTAGCTTTAGCCAACAACCTTTTCTGTAAGCCAAATCAGGTTATGACACTATTGAAGGAAGAGCCACAGCTGTGTTCCAATAGCTGGAACAGAGATGGACAAGACAGGAGCTTCCTGGTATGGGGAGCAAGTTCTGCCTTACATCACAACAAATGGAGAAAATACTGCGACTCATTCAATTACCAAAACATAGCCCCATTCATGATGCAATTTGGAATTCTGGTTCTACTGAGTTTTATGCTACTTAAGGTTTGGTGCCTGCCAATGCTATGACTTTCAATAGGATCCTGTGCTTGACTTTGGAACTGGTGCCATGAGTGGCCTCCTCAGTCCTTGGGGCCATAGGTTAGTGCTAGGAGGATTTGGAAATCTGAAAGACAAGTTCAAATGTGGGATATTAAAAGCTACCAACTTATTTCCAAAAACATAGCCTCTGATCGTACATGTTTTGTTTGATACCTAGGTGGGGGAACAGTTTAATAGCCACAGATTCCTGAGTTGCCCATTGATAATGGACACAAACTTAGCACATACCAGCCCTCGCCTATACAAGTACTGTATGTCATCAAGTGGAGATATATGGCGGGGTTCTTGGCAGCCATTTTTGGATAGACTAATTCCAGCAAAAGCAGTAACTTACCAAGGAGTTCCAAGTGATGACCCTAGTGAGAAACCTAAACTTGCAATGGTTGACAGACTCCCAGCACTAAGAAATAAACCAATCACCACTTCCCAGCTACATAAAAGGAAATCACCCCAGAGTAAGAAATCACAACTGGGAAGTGATAAGCCGTTATCCAAAGCAGATTCATAAAAAATCAAAAGTAATATGAAGCTCAGAAAGCTACAAAGTAGAAAGTTAAGGAGGGACAAAGCCCCTATCCCTGTCCCAATAAGATACAGTGTCTCAGTTACCATCTGGAGCCCCTGAGATAAGATGAAAATTCTAGAGCCTAAAGAACAGAAAGCAAACCAACCTGGAAAGAACAAGGAGTACCTGAACACAGCTAGAAAAGCAATAAGTCTAAATTGGGAAAATTCTAAGAGAGACCTCCTTCTCCAGGAACTGGAATATTTGGACTAGAAAGTCATTTAGCAAAAAGCAGTGGAAATCCATCCATGTTAAACCCAGGAAAGCAGGTTTTACATCCACACACCCACACTTCATGCTTTTCTACCATACTGAGCATTTATCCAAGCTTTGGAACAGATGTGAAATCATTTAATCATGTCCATTGAGTTGACTTCTCCTTCAATGCATATTATGGAAAAGACACATCAATTCCTTGGCTCAGTTTAATTCACTGAGAGACAAATGTCTTTGTTATCAAACCAATCACTTGGGTACCAAAAGGATAGTTTGTGTCATATGAATGAGGAAGGCATTTCAAGTTAAAATAAATGTAAACTCACAGGTTGGTTTAAAGAAAGCAGAACTACAGGCAAGGTAAACAAGCATTTATTCCTGTAGCTTCACAAGGAGTGGCTTCTTCCTCTGGGGCTTGTACTAACTCACCAAGATGCTGAGGTTCAGCATAAGCTCAACCAGTAACTTTGAGGAAAATTAATATCCTTTCTCAACCTCTTCCTTAAGGAGTCCTTCAAGTTTCCGTTATTATTTTTTTTTAAACACAGACTTAGGCTCTGCTCTGTCCAGTGTTCCCTTGTAATCCAGAACCTTAAAAGAGGCTGAATACATACTCCGGTGTTATCATTGCTCCTCACATAAATTGGATGGCCTTGTTGGTGGCCTGAAATAGGGACAGAGATAGACAGGAAACTTTGGTGTGCCAAGCCTCCCATTTATTCATGCATATTTATTTCGTACTTCCTACAAACCAATCTTTGTCTAAACATAGTCAAGATACAATAAAAAATATCCCATGTGGAGTCTGTCTGTAAAGACATTAATAATATATGTGAAAATTTCCAGCAGATAATATAATTGAAAAAAAAACTAGAATATGAAAAAATAGAGCAGTCATCCTTTGGTACCCTAGGGAAATTCTTTCCAGGAATTCCCACACATACCAAAACCCGAGAATGTTCAAGCTTTTTATATAATACACCATATTGGCATATAACCCATGCACATCCCCCTGTGTCCACTAAATCATTTCTACATTACTTGCAATACCTAAGACAATGCAAATGCTATATAGATTGTTATATTGTTTAGGAAATAAGAAGGAAAAAAGTCCAACATGTTCAGTGCAGATAGAATTTTACCCCAAACACTTTCGATATGTGGTTGGTTGGTTGTGCAGATGAACCTTGCGGATACAGAGGGCTGATTATACCAAGTGTCAACAAAGATACCCAGGAAAACTGCTTTGAGAAACCAGAGTGAAGACCAGCAATGCCACCCAGAGAACAGGCCTGAGAAGTCCCATTTCCTCCAGCACATCCTGAAATTGTGGCCAGCTGACCATAGCTGCTTGAGGCAGGTGATGCTCTGAGGGCAGGCACTGTTCTTCTGGAGAGTTGTGGTTGTGGTGGGGTTTCTCCATTTTCAGTTTTATCTTGAATACAAACCGGAACTGTTATAAGACACAGAATCTTTTTCTTGAGCTTTATGCAATGGTTTCTAGGTGTGATCACCATCCATGTATTACCTATGGGTGAGGATCGAAATTAAAATCTGTCTGATGTTAGTTGGTTGGCCAGAATAAAAACAACTCCATTTTGTGACAGCTTTCCACTTACTGGAAAAGTCCTCATACCATTCTGTTTGGAACTCCCTCATATCTTGCTTGGCACAGAACACACAGGACCTTCAGATAACTCTTTTCCTACCTTAGGAACTACCTGCAGAACTTGAATTTTCCTCCTTATTAACCTATATAAACCCTCAGTCTGTAAGCAGACACAGGCTCCATTCCTTTCTGAAAATGCCCCCCTACCTTGGATATTTTATCTTGAAAAAGCTTGTTCTGCCATAGAGCCATCTCCCTCTTGTTCTCCCTTCCCTTCCCTGACCTTTCATGTTACCAGTTAAATTAACAATATTTATCTGAGCAAGAAAAGGCTATAGAACTGGGCAGCACTCAGAATGTAATATGGTTCAGAATGCCCCCATCTACACCAAAGTGAGCTGTATTTATAACCAGAAAAACAGGAACTGCCTCACAGAGTCCACCTGATTGGTGCAGTTTTCCCTTTGCCTGATTTTGGCATTATTTAGCAGTCTTCAGCCTGGGATTGGCTTAGGGTTTGGCTGCTATGATTGGCCAATCTCAGTTGCTTGGTTACCAGGGTACATGCTTTGTTAGGTCACAACTTGCTCACCCACCAAGCTTGGTTGCAGTCCTCTATGCATGGAGACCACTTTGGGCCGAATTTTATCACTGAAGTATGGAGGCTGGCTTAGATCAAACTGAATATCTGATCTTGGAGAACTATGCCACACTCCCAAATTCCTCTGACCCTCCAACCCCACACCTGAGGAAAAACAGGATGCTACTGTACTTGAACATTATGACAAGGGAACAGCTTTGGCAGGGGGAGCATGTTCACTCCCACAGTTCTCAATGATATTTTGATGATGACTCGTGAAAGAGGTATGTAAGGCAAACAGGTATTTGATGCCATAGATATGATCACACTCAGAGGTTATTGGGAATTAAATAATTACCCAGCGCAATAGCTGCTTAGACATGGGAGCCTCTCCCAAACATAAAAGGTGATGCTCACATATAAAATAAAGGCCATAAACATGACCTTGCTTTCCAAGAGGGAGAGAGGTAGTCTTTCCTTAGAATAACCCACCCAAATGAGCTGTGCTGATGGTATCACCAGAGTATGTGCCAATGGGGCCCTCATGATGGTTAATCTGGATTGCCAATTTGCCCAGAATAAGAGACACCTTGGATTACATGACTTTGGGTGTGTTGATTAGATGATTGGCATGTGGAGCAGCAGACTGAGGCAGAAGTCCCACCCTGAACATGGGCAGCACTGTCCAAAATGCTGGGGGCTCGGATGGGACAAAGAGCAGGAGGAAGCGCGTGAGGGTCAGCGAGGTTCTTCCTAAATGCAGGTATGTCCAATCTCACCCGGGATGTCAGACTCCAGCTCCTTCCCTCTTCTAACTAGACTCTCACCCACAGCCCTCTGGGAAGATTTCTGGACTCTCCATCTTGGACTGGGACTGCATCATTGGTCAATCCTGTCCTGAAATCCAGCTCTTGAACCACTAGACCAGCTGCTGGTTCCTCTGGCTCTCATGGGCAAGTGGCTACTTGGGACTGCACTGCTTCTGAGGGTGAGCTGATTTGATAAATCCTCTTCTGTAATACACATATACTGTAAATTCTGTTACTCTAGAGAATACAGCCCTCAAGAGGTCAGCAGACACCACAGAGAAAACCAAGGGCATCTTCCCCATGATGAGAAAGAGCTTTTCCGGGGAGTCCTAGAAAAAGTCTTAAAATTCCTCCTCCTGCCATCTCTGCCCTCTGATCCTCACTCTTCCTTAATTCTTTGGCTGGATAAACTGTAGGAAAAGTCCTTCCTTCCCTCAGCTCCTGGAACCCCATTTGAAGTCTGCTTCTGTCATCCTTGCAACCCGGCTCTTCCTCTGGGAGAACCTGATCAAAGAGAGTGACCCAGAGACTTATCCTCAGGGCTGAAACTGAGGTAGGGTAGAAAAATAAAAGAAATGAGACAAAGGGAGAACAAGAGAACTAACTTTAACATGGAAGCCTGTGACAAAATTCTCATCACCCTTATTCCCCAGCTAGGTCTGTTAGAACCACATCTCTGGGGAGTTTTAAAGTCTTTACCAATTACCCTGATCACTGGCAACTGTTCCCAAAGAAGTAGCTCTTGATCAGACAACAAAGACCACACAAAAGATCTGAAAAGGTGGCAGGACAACATATTGGTAACTCATAAAATCACTTGAACTGCTAATCATCAGACCTAGGAACAGTTGAGGAGAGATATCTGTTGGTCAGAGGACAGACGTCACGTAAAAGTACACTCTCCTAAAACAAACAAACAAAAAATGATGCCTATTGAGAAGCTAATAAAGTCCCCATCAAAACCCTGCAGATGACTCAAATACCCTAAGTCATCTTGTGACAACCAGCCTGAGGTCATCCTCACATGCCTCTTCCTACCCACCCCTCAGGAGAGTCTTCTAAAAAGAAGAGCCACGAGCCCCTACAATGTGTCTCTCGCTCTTGATGTGGCCCCCATTCTCCCTTGAATGTGTGTTTCTTGCTTTCCTAAAATAAATCTCTATGCCTCTGACTGGCTCATGCCAAAATTCCTTTCCATCACATAAGCCAAGAACTCTTCTGCTCCTGAGTTGCATCCCCTCTCTCCCTCACCGGGAACTCTTCCAGACACCATAGAATCAAGCCTTCTCTTGTGGTGACAAAACCAGAGATGAAGGAAGGGCCCAGGAAGGCCCTAGAGAGTTAGGAGCTTCAAATACTGCCAAATTTCACAGTCTTCTTTTGTGCTTGGACTGGGAAGGAATCAGAGAAAGGAAGACTTGGCTTCTGCCGCACTCATCCCTGCTGCCTGTCTCTCCACCTTTCCCAGGATGCTTACTGGGCCACCGGGACCCCAAGGGCGTAGTTGTCACTTGCAGTCATAGGATCAGCCTCATACATCATCCTGGGAACCTGCTCTCTAGCCCTTCCATAACAAGAATCTGTCACATCCATTCACATCACTATACAGTCTACCGAGGCCTTCCATATCTGCTCATTGGAGAAAACACCATGTGAGGCTTGGGGGACCAAACAGTGAAGACAGGGATGGCTGCCATCCTCAGGAAGCTTACAACCTATCCAGGAGATGGGATTGAGTAAACTCAATAAACCAATGACAGTAAAGTGCACGTCTCCCTTGGTGTCAGCGGGGGATTGGTCTGGAATCCGACAGAACCAAAATATGGGAATGTCCAAGTTCCTTATATAAAATGGCATAGGGTTGGTATATAACCTAACACATCCTCTCTGCTGTGACTTGGGTTTAGAACATCCTCCCAAAAGCATGGCCCCCAATACAGGAAGGTTCAGAGTGCAGCATGGTTGGAGGAGGTGGGTCACTGGAGGCTTGGCTTGGGGACTATGTATGTCCCTGGTCCCCCTCCTCTCACTCTCTGCTTCTGGCTCCCATGATGTGAGAGTGGTACCCCTCTGCTGTGCCTTGTGGTCATGGTTTCTGCCTTGGAGCCAGTCAACTATGGACTGAACTGCTGATACCATGAGTTCAAATAAACCTTTCCTTCTCTAAGTTGTGCTTGTCTGGTATTTTCGTCACAGGGATGGAAAAGCTGACTAAAGCACTCCCACATTCCTTAAATCATCTGTAGGTTACTTTTAGTACCTAATACAATGCAAAAGCTGTGTAAATAGTTGTTCTGCAGTATTGTTTAGAGAATAATATATAAAAAAAGTCTACATGTTCAATAGAAATTTTTTTCTTACCATTTTTGATCTGCAGTTGGTTGAATCCATAGATGTGGAACATGCAGCTATGAGGAGCTGATTGTAACTGCACACTGCAATAGTGCTGAAGAAAACATGAAACCTGAGAGAGGAAATATTCTATTAATAATTACATCAAATGCAAATGGATGAAGTTCTCAAATAAAAGGTGAGACTCTCAAATTAAAAGATGAGACAGAGCCGGGCGTGGTGGCGCACGCTTGTAATCCCAGCATTCGGGAGGCTGAGACCGGAGGATCCGGGTTCGCGGCCAGCCTCAGCTACCTAGTGAGGCCCTCTGCAACTTAGTGAGACCCTGTTTCAAAATAAAGAATAAAAAATAGGGCTGGGGGTATAGCTCGGAGGTAGAATGCCCCTGAGTTCAATCCCCAGTACCGCAAAAAAAAAAAAAAAAAGATGAGACAGGAAATGGGAGGAACTGCTTATTGGCATACAGCATCTTCTGAGATGATGAAAATGTTTTGGAATGAGATAGAAGTATTGGTTGTGCAACCCCATGAATGTACTAAATGCTACCCAATTGTTCACTTTAAAATGGTTAATTTGATGTTTTAGCTCACCATTCATAGATCTGAGATCACTCATCATAATCATAGACACACTTATTTACTAAAGAACTACAAATTCATGTTTTTCAACATAAGATCTGTTTATATTTCAAGTTAACTTAAAATCTTCCATCTCAAGTATAAACACATGTATTATATGTAAAAAGTTAGACATGCCAACAATTTTTTCCCCTTTGCTAAATAGGCCATTGCACTGTATGGAAGGTGGTGGTCATCTTGGGTGGGATTCCTGGGTCTCAGTGTTTATAATAATCATTTCTTCAGCCCAGTTTTGGTCAAGTTTCCCATCCTTATGTCCTTACTGTGGTTCTCTCCTGAGCCCATCTCATGGTCTTCATATTGTCCTCCTCACTGAGTATTTCTAGGGCCCCAAACTGTCTCCCTCTCCTACAGGGGAACCCTGCACCTGCACCCAGGGCAGTGGCTCCCCATCTGGGATTCGATGTCTGGCTCCACATCCTCCCTACCTTCCTCCCTTTCTACACTCAGCTATCTAAGTTCTGGCTCCACCTGTTTATTCTGTTTCACTAGGCCAGCTTCACACTTGTCTCAAATGGAATATCTTTATTTCTGGTTTCTTCTCTAATTGATTCATATCTCATAGAGATAAATGCCTAGATAAATGCATAGAGCAGAGAAGATTAGCTCTGACTTTTTCTGCTGCTATAACTGTATAATTTGTAAAGAAAATAGGTTTATTTAGCTCATGGTTCTGAAGGTTCCAGAGCATGGCACTAGCATCTGCTCAGCTCTCATGAGAACCAACCTGATGGTAGAGGGCATCACAAGAGCATGAGCAGATGCAGTACTGGCATGTGACACATGTGGTATTTCTACCATTCCACCTCTTAAAGATCCCACCACCTAGCCGGGCATGGTGGTGCACACTTGTAATCCCAGCATTTGGAAGGCTGAGACTGGAGGATCCGGGTTTGTGGCCAGCCTCAGCTGCTTAGTGAGGCCCTCCACAACTTAGTGAGACCCTGTTTCAAAAATAAAGAATATAAAATAGGGCTGGGGCTGCAGCAGCTTGGAGGTAGAATGCCCCCAGGTTCCATCCCAAGTACCGAAAAAAAAAAAAAGATCCCACTACCTCAGCACCACCACACAGATCCTACATGACCTCCGGGGCCACAGTGGCACTGTACCCCGACCACAGCACAGACTTTCTTCAAACACTCGGGCAGATGGGCTGCACTACATGGCCCTTCCTTTTGTGTTTTAATGACATGCTGGGGACTCTTGTCCTGGTTGGAAGAATCCTGCTTTTAACCATTTGCCTCGTTGTTCTACATACTCCTCTGCTTGGGCTTACCCTCGGGCTTCTGGGGCTCATGGGAGGTTCATGACTGGAGTTTCATTCCCACACAGCAGCATCAGCACCCAAAGTTGTATGCAGTCTTTGCCATACTCCAAACACAGATCTGCTTTCCTAAGAAAGCTGAGCCCTCTAAGAACAGGAAACTCACAATATATTGACAAGTTCACAGTTAAAGAGCTTAGAAAATGGTTTCCTACATGGATTTTTTTCCCCTTATTAGACAAGGACACAGATATTTCTCTTCTACCCCTTGAAATTGATGACTTCATCAGGTCTCACTGATGTGTGAGCTGTACTTTGTTGTCATCTAGTATCCTAAAAACCCTGTGAGGTAGCTGGACATGGAGGCACACATCTATAATACTAGTACTTGGGAGGCTAAGACAGGAAGATCCCAAGTTTGAGGTCAGTCTCAGAAATTTACTGGACCCTCAGCAACTGAAACTCTGTTTCAAAATAAAAAATAGAGCAGGGTGGATATCTCAAAGGTAGAATGTTCCTACACTCAATACCCAGTACCACAAAACAAAACCCTGAGAGATGAATGGAGAATGTGGTATCCTTTCCAACAAAGGGGAAAAGAAAGGCTGGGCTTGACCCTGCAATCTGTAAATGCATTGTCATAGAATGAGCTCTGATTGTCCAAAAATATTTATTTTTCCCAAACTTAGAAAGTATTGCCCTTTACGCTCCAGCTTCCACTCTTTCTAACACGTCAGTCTGTCCCTCCCTCCTCTCTCTCTCTCTCTCTCTCTCTCTCTCTCTCTCTCTCTCTCTCTCTCTCTCTCTGGAGCATCTTTTGGTTTCTGAAATATAACCATGATGCCACAGGTGTATTTTTTTTCTTTGTTTGATTGAATTTATGATGCGGTGGCTGCAGGGATTTTGCAACCTGAAATCTCGAATCCATGGTTCTGAGTTTTGTCCAGCAGTATTCCTCCAATGTTCTGCTTGCAGTCCTTCTTTCTGTTCTCCATTTCTGGAGGCTCCTCTTGGGTAGATAGTGATCCTCTGGACTGATCCTCTAATTTTTCATCCTGTCACTTGGAATTACTCACCACTCTGTCCCTTCTATCTGTTTCTCTACATACTTACCTATCACTTATACAATTTTCAATGTTTTTCTTAATCAAGGGTTTTCTTTTTCATTTCTGACATCATTCTTGTTTTCACATCTATCCTTTTTTTAAAGCAACTTGGCTGATGCACAAAGCAGAAATCCCTGGCCAAGGGGAAGCAGCCTGCTCTGAGTCTCAAATGGATAACTGACCCATCCATCAGACAAAACAGCATGAGGAAAATGGGTGCCAGAAACTGTTGAAACACCCTCAAAACTAAATGTCCATGAAGGAGAATATCTGAAACTTTCTGCTACTCAAAGTATTAAGGATTCTAGATCTAGATTTCATTATAATTGATCGTTTCAAAAATAAATACTTAGAATTAATAATTAGCTAATTACCACTTCTTATATTCCAAGTATTTATTGATTATAATTATCAATTTTGCTGAAATATATCCTCCAGAAATTTCTGATAGAGTATTTGACTGTTAAAAATTTCTGAGTATTTAGGTGACTTAAGATGACTTATTATATTGCATTTAGTTTTTGTGGGCATTTGTTTCTGTTTTTTTGTTTTGTTTTGGCTTGAACTGTAATTCTACCTCACAATCATATGTCTCAAAACTACTTTAAAGATACAATTGTCACCCTGCATCCATTCTTAGACCAGTGCATGCCTTGAACCACAGATAATACTGAACCCTATAACTTAATGCCTCTTCATTTTAACTAAACATATCTTGCACTGTGGCTGTAACTTTTGCAGATTGAGGTACAACCAAATGAATTTCGTTTTTCTTCTTCCCAGTTTTGCAAGTAAAAAGTTGACCTTATAATAGATCTAAGCAAACTCAGCCTAAGGTTTCTTGTTTTGGTGTGTGTGTGTATCTGTGTGTGTGTGTGTGTGTGTGTGTGTGTGTGTGTGTGTGTGTGTGTGCACATTATTGGGGATTAAACTCAGGGGCATCTACTTCCAATCTACATCCCAGCCCTGATCTTTTTTTTTATTTTGAAACAGGGTCTCACTAAATTTCTGAGATTGGCCTCAAACCTGAGATCCCCCTGTCTCAGCCTTCCAAGTCCTGGGATTTCAGGTGTGCATGACATGCGCCTGGCTTCATTACTCTCCTTTTCTTCATTGGTTGTAGTCATATTTCAGAAGAATTCTTTGTTGCCATCTTCCAGTTTTCAAACTTATTTTGCAACTATGTTAATTTTGCTCTTTAACCCACCAATTTTATTTCATTTCTCTTATTTTCTCCAGACCTCTAAGGGGTTTGTTTTACTTTATATATAAAAATAGTCTCATTCATTTCTGTAATATTATGCCATATGTTGACACTAATTATACTTATTCTAAAGAATTTCCTGATGTTCTAAACCTTGTTTCCTAAGGCAATGTCTTTTTCATGTAACTTGTAATTTCAGTGAGACCTGGCATATCCTTCTGATGATGCTAATTTTCCTCTAATGTTTGGTGCTGTGACCATCTTTGTTTCCTTGACTTGGGATGGAAGGGGTGGGGAGCAATGGACATATATTTCTACCAGGTAATTTTGACTCACATATCTATATGCATATATATGCATTGTTATGTTTCTACTCATATTTAGGTGTATTGAATGAATGCCTTCTCACTAAGTGGCTATAACCTATGATATCAGTCTGCCCAGGACTAGATAGGCAGTCTATCCTCATATTTCAATAATTAATCTTTGGTGGACTAATCAGCAATGCCAATTGTTAACTTTGTGTCTTTAAGCAAATTATTGTTCTTGTCTGAGCTTCAACTTTCCAATGGGTATCCTGAGAGAATTAAGTATGACCTTGAAAATCCATGTACTGCTTAGCGACTGGCATAACAAAAGCAGTAACACAAATGTTAATTTCTGTTTTAGGTGGTTCAGACCAGAACCCACTAATGGAGAAATTGCCATTGAAAAAAATAAGTCACTTCTGCTAATTGGCAATGTGATGGCATGCAGAATATTTCGATCCAGGAAATTTCCCTGAGCCTTGCTCCCTGACCCTGATAGAAACCCACATTCTGCCTCTGTCCCATATCCTGGAGGACTGGATGGGAGGATCCATGAAGAGCACCCCACATGGCCTTGCTAGTGTGGAGGTGAGCGCAGAAGGCCGGACCTGAGCCTGCAGAGAGGATGCAGGGACCCTGGGGAGTCTGCAAATTCTTTTAAAGATAAGAACCCCTGGCGCTCCTGGGGGGTTTCCGTCCTGCAAGCCCATCTGTGCTGTGTGTTTTGTTTTGATTTCCACTGGTAGCTCTTGAAGACAGCTGAGCATCTTCTTCCTTCCCAAGAACCAAGTGAGGCTAACTGTAGCCAAAATCAGCAGCTGGTCTCTCCCTAGGAAAACATGTCCCAGAGCTGCCGAAGCTACATGATAGAATGAGACCGGAGAAGCCTGAGGTCTTTTTCTCAAGATATAAAGAAAAATTGTAGCACACACAGAGAAAAAAACCTTCACCTGGCTCACTGCCCTCGGATCCTGTGGGGAGGGGGGCAGCTTGTCTTCAGAGATGCTGTCCAGCCATTGGTGATGGGCCATGGTGAGCTGGGATGCGTGGGGAAGTCGCATTCTGCTCCTCCAAGCTCTTTCTCTGTGACTGTGGGCTCACCCTCACACAGGGTACTATGTTCCAGGCTCTCTACAGCACGAGTACACACTCCCAGCCTGAATGATGCCCCTCTCTACACCAGCCATCATCCCTGCCTCTCCAGTCTCCAATCAGCTTGATCCGCGGGTATAAATGTGACTTCTGGAGCCTCCAGAGAAGCAGAGGGGACACAGTGCTGGCAAGCAGAGTCAGTGGCCCTGGAGATCAATGGACGCTACCTGATGGTGGTCAACTCCTCAGTTACAATCCTAGCCAATGAGTAAAGGAGGCAGGCCAGGGCATTTCCCCAGCATCATCCTCCAACTTCTCTTCTCTCTTCCCTTTCTTACAATCCCACCCTGGAGAATCTAGCTGAGACAAATCTCCCCATCTGCCTTGACTGAGCAGCCCTGGGCTGAATTTGAGGCTGAGACAACTTCGGGCTCCCCGTGTGCTGGAGGGGGAGGAAGAGTCCAACTGAGACCTCATCTTCTTAAGAACTTCCAGCCCCGCCAGTCAGATGGAGCAGGTCTGTGCCAGAGCCAATGTGGTCAGAAAGGAAGGGAGAGTCTCTCTAAACATCAACAAGTCCCCTGCAGCTGGGGCCTGAGCTGGAGCCTGGCCACCATCCTCCCAGTCCATCAAGAACAAGATCTTATACGGCGGGAGGACAGACATCCGGACAGAGCCTAACATTGCTCCCAAGCCAGAGACGCCTAGGCTGGATTCTGCTGATCAGAAGCCAGCCCCGCTCCCAGGCAATGGCTGGGTGACCACCTTCCTTCCTGCTGTACCTTCACTCCACTCCAAGGCCTCCACTTCCCATTTCCTGTTGTAGGGCATATAGAGAAGGGCTTTCCATGATGGTGGCCAAGTACATCCCATCTCCACCCATTCCTGGACCTCAGGAGCTGCCCAGACTGGACCAGAGATTCTTCTAGAGATCAAGTGGTGTTGAGCAGAGGACAGAGCAAGGGCTTGGAGGCAGATTTGAGTCCAAGTCCTGACTCAGACCTTGCAGCCCCACCTTCACAGTGGGAACAAGTGGAAACCGGCAGAAGGAGCACTTCCCAGCCCCTCCCTGATAGGTCAGAGGGAACCAACCTGTTGGTTGGTCTATAGCGTCTATTGCTATACAAAAATACCGGGTCAGATAATTGATAAAGGACAAAAATCAGACGTGGTGGCGCATGCCTCTAATCCCAGTGCTTGAGAGGTTGAGACAGGAGGATTATAGGTTCGAGACCAGCCTCAGCAACCTAGTGAGACCCTCAAAATAAATAACAATAGGGCTGGAGGTATAGCTCAGAAATAGAACCCCTTGGGTTCAACTCCCAGTACCACCACCACAAAAAAAAAAAAAAAACTGAAGAGATTTCTTCTCAAGGTTGTAGATGCTGAAAGCCCAATACTGATCCCTCAGAATCCAGGAGGGTCTTCTTGCTGCAAAACAACACGGCAGGGGCACTAGGTGGAGAGACAGAGTGAGTGGGCTAGTCCAGGTCTCTCTTCCTCTTTCACTAATTAGGTTCCATCCCCAGCACTGCCCCCCCCAAAAGTTTTAAAGCCACTAATGGCATCATGGAATTCCCCCATAACTTCATCCAACCCTGATTACCTCTCAAGGGCCCCATCTCCAAATACTATTGACATATGAATTGAGGAATTAAGTTTCCAAAACATGAACATTGGGGAACACATCCCAACTACAGCAGATGTGCCTCCATCACCCCCTCGCAGATGCCAAGCCCTGACTTCCCAGCTAGGTGCTGGCTCTGGCTTGGGTCTCTGTTCCACCTGCATTCAGCACCTCACTCCACAGAGTTTGAGATAGAGGCCCTCTCCACCACTGGCAGTGCCTCCTAGTCCCGTCTCTGCCCGATTCTCCTGGTCTCTCAGCTGGATGTGATAGCAACATAAGTTGTCATCCAGGTTTGGAACTTGTTGGATCACCTTCATTCTAGGGTATGGCCAGTACTGGGGTGGCCTCTGGCTGTGGGATCCCCAGAGTAGGAACTAGGGCACCCAGCCTGTGTCGTAGGTCTGCCTCTCTGCATGTCTCCATTAAGACTTCCTGGGTTGAAAATAGTTGGAGGCACGATCACAAATCGACAGCCCTGGAAATGGACGCCGGAAGAACCTCAGCTTTCCCATCCAGCCTTACCCTGGAAACACTTCCGCATAGAAATGCCTCATGAGCAGGACATGGTGGCACATACTTGTAATCCCAGTACTTGGGAGGCTGAGACAGGAGGATTGCAGGTTCAAGGCCAGGCTTAGCAACTCAGAGAAACTCTCAGCATTCACAAGACCCTGTTTCAAAATTTAAAAAAAATAGGCTGACAGTGTAATTCAGAGGTAGAACAACCCTGGGTTCAATCCCTAGTACCACAAAAAATAAATAAAAATAAAAATACAAAGGGCCATCAGTTTAACTTAGAGGTAGGGCTCCCCTGGGTTCAATCTCCAGTTTAAAAAAAAGAAAGAAAAGATGGGCTCAAAACTGCTCTTCCTATTGTATTTTTTACCTTAGAGAAGGACTGCACCTTCTGTTTAGTTCCTTAGCCTGGGCTTCATCTGTCACTGTACCTCTCCCTCACCTTCTCTATCACCCTCTCCCCCCAACCAATCTCCACATCCTGTTGCTTCTGATTCCTCCCTGTCTCAGGCTGGTCCACTTCCTCCATCCAGGTGACTGAGGTGTTTCCCATAGGTACCAGCTCCGCCCACTGCCCAAGCATCTTCAGCTGAGGGAGGTGGCCAGACACGCCACTAGACACGGGCAAACACCGGAGCTGCTCCTAGGGTGGGAGCAGCTGTCCTCCTAACGTCAGAGGACAGCTCCCGGATGTTCCTGGGAATGGGTTTCACAAGCAGAGACAAGCACCAGGGAAAGAAATCCTGGCCCAGAGGGTCTGGAGCTCCAGCACCCTGCCTTTCATCCTCAGGCCAATGGGGGTCATCCCCCCTTTCACCCCCCTCCTTGGGGTGCGGATGGGACTGTCTGCATCCCAGGGTGGGCGGGAACTTTCCTTCAGATGTTCACAGTGCAGGGGGCTTGCAGTAAAACTCCAGCCAAGCTCATCAGCCCCAGACCCAAAGCTGAGCAAACATCTCCTGCAGGCCACTGTCGGGCCAGCACCCCCAGGACATCGCTGGCCTTGCTGTTCTCCTTCTGGGCCGCAGCAGCCAGATGAGACACCATTGCCTGTTGCTCTTGCAACTGTTACACCCATGCTCAGAGGCAGGAAACCCACAGCTTCCTTGTCCAAGATCCTGTAGAAGGACAGCCAATCTTGGCTTGGGCATTCAGATGATACGGTGACCTCTTTCCTATGCAGCTGTCCCTGAGGCTGTTAAAAAACAACAACAAAAAACTATTCTTTTGAATGAAATGAAATCTACCCCCTGCAAATTCCACCTACAGATCAAAGTTCTACCCTATGGTGATGACATAGAATCCATTTGTTTTCTCTACCACATTGCTGTCCTTTCAACATCTGGAGAGAACAATCTTCCCCCACCCCAAAGATGAGACAGACCTTTCTGATTAGACAGTCCTTTGGCTCTTCTTCATAAGTGACATTGTTTCTAGATCCTTCGTGATGTCCATTACTGCCTCTCATATTCATTTTCAAGGTACTTTCTATAATGCCACAGACAGAATACAAAGTTCCAGGCCAAGTGACCAGCCTAGAGGACACAAGACTATCACCTCCTCCCCATCCACTCTCCATGTCTCTGCCAATACAGCCCAGCACCACCTCGTTAGCAATGCGGAACACTGTTGGTTCCCACTGAAGCTGGGAAACACTAGAAACATTCACGCTCTGGTATCTATATGATGAACTTGTGAATGTGAATCTCATTATGGTAATCACCAGTCATTCTCCACTGTTAATTTTGTCTCTGCAGATAACACACAGTAACTATTCCTGGGCCTCCAGAGAGCATCAGAAGGCCCTTCTCATGAAAAGCGCTGCTTTGATCTGTTTTGTGCTGCTATAACAAGATGACCACAGGCTGGTTATCAATAAAAAAGCAGAGATGTACTCCTCACGGGTCTGAAGCCTGGTTAGACCAAGACCAAGATGCTAGTATCTGGCATCTTGTGTGGCGGGGGGTGGGGGGGGCATCTTTAAGTGGCAAAAGAAGGAGAGCTCCTCCCACAAGCGTGTGTGTGTGTGTGTGTGTGTGTGTGTGTGTGTGTGTGTGTGTGGTGCTGGGGACTGAACTCAGGGGCATTTCACCTCTGAGTTAAATCCCCAATCCCCAATCCTTTTTTTCATTTCATTTAATATATAATTATTATTTTATTAGTGCATTATACATCATAGACATTCAATGTGATCGAAACACACATGCACAGAGCTCTTGGTGCATTTCTCTCCACATCCCACCCGCTCCCTCCTCTTCCCTCCCATACGTTAGTGAGATTGATAGTGACGCCTTCACATATTGCCATAATACTATGTGAACTGTTTCCTTCTTCAGTCCTGCCTCTCCCCTCTCTAACTCCCTCTCCCAACTTCCCTTCACTACTCTACTGCTCTCTCTTAGCATTATTTAAGTCCCTCATTCTCCTATTTTCTCTCTAACTTACACATACAAAAGAAAGCATACAACAGTTGACTTTCTGACTGACTAATCTTATTTAGCATAATATTCTGTAGATTGTCTAGTTCTATCCATTTTCCCACAAATTTTGTTCTTTATGGCTGAGTAGAATTCCATTGTGTGTATATGACACATTTTCTTTATCTATTCATCTGTTGAAGGATACCTGAATTGAATATGTAATTTGGCTATCTTGAATTGTCCTGCTATAAACATGGGTATGCATGTATCACTATAATATTCCGACTTTAATTCTT
Organism: Graphiurus murinus; assembly: GCA_004027655.1. Taxonomy (NCBI): domain Eukaryota; kingdom Metazoa; phylum Chordata; class Mammalia; order Rodentia; family Gliridae; genus Graphiurus; species Graphiurus murinus. The sequence continues at coordinate 228,395 of PVLC010000075.1, forward strand.
TTGGAAAGACACCCAGGAGTGGTGTAGCTGGGTCATGATCTTACTAAGTTGCTAAGGCTGGCCTTGAACCTGTGAACCTCCTGTCTCAGCCTCCCAAGTACTGGGATTACAGTCATGTGCCACCATGCCCAGCTCCATAAACCCTTTTGTAGCAGCATTAATTCATTCATGATGGCAGAGTCCTCTAGATGTAAACATTGCCCCGTAGGCTGCTCCTCCCCAGGCTTGTATTAGCTTTAACAAGTTCCCCAAGTATCAAGAGCTTGAGAGGGACATAAACATTCAAACCTCATGTGAATGATGGATCTAAGCACTTTGCCTGAGATGGAAGCACGCACAAGAAATGAAGCATTAACAGGGACCATCTTACCTGAAAGACCTTGTTTATTCCTAGTGAACCAGAGTGGAGAAGACCCCAAAGCACTGGAAGGCAGAGGCAAGATATCTGCTGGGAAGGGTCCAAGAGGATGGGAGGGATTGCGGCGGTGAGGGCAGCCCTGGACAGTCACCCTGGGAAGCTACGGGCCTGGAGAAGGGGTCTGGGCAGCTCAGACATCCTTCCCATCTGTATCTCCAGAAGTGAAGACCAGGGCATCGCTCAGGCACAGCAACTGGACACACAAGGAAGTAAGATGTGCGCCTCCCAAAGGATCTGATTTGCTCTCCTGAAAGAAGAGCCTCATAATATTCACACTCACAGAGGGCATCAGTTCACCTCAGTGGAAGACAACAACCTCGCCTCTGCTCAGAAACTGTAAGCCACGTCTAAAGGAGAAACGCCCCATAGGAAAGGGGCGCCGAGAAAGTGCCATCTACAAAAGGCAAAGGGCACATTGAATAGATCCCTTACAATCACATCCCCGCAGGGATAATCCTGCCTCTGCAGATTGTGGGAAAGGAAGGCAGAGTGTTAGACCTTCTTTCATCACACACAAGAAGTCAATAACATGGAGCGCCGGGATTTTACTAGCAAATGCATGAGCAGCATAGACAGGAGATGGCCCCCACCTCCTGTAGGAGTCCACAGATATCGAAGCCAGTATATGAGGAGGGTCAGCTGCGGCCAGGTGACCATAGTTCAACCATCTTTGGGGCAACCATGGCCAGTCTGAGGTTTGAGCACCCAACTTCTAGGTGAGCTCTTTAATCTTAAATCTCTGTGTCTTGACATTATTTTTAATTAGCAAGAAAACTCATACTTGTATAAAACAAGTGTGTATTAATTAAATCAACCTTAATAGAAAGTAGAACTTTCAAACCAAACCACTTAGGAAAAAAGAACTAATGAAAATTTAAGAAATATTGAGCAGGGCATGGTGGCGCATTTCTGTAATCCCAGTACTTGGAAGACTGAGACAGGAGGATCACAGGTTTGAGACCCAAGTGCAGTAATTTAGTGAGACCTTGTTTCAAAATAAAAAATAAAAAAGGCTAGGGGTGTAGTTCAGAGGTAGAATACCCCTGGGTTCAATCCCTAGTACCACAAAAAAAGTTGAAATTTTTGAAAAGAAAATAAATAACAATGGCACTATCCTAAGCATAATTAATATCAAATCATTTAATTTTCGCACAGTTTTATGAGTTGTGCATTTTAACGATGAGACACCTTAGATGAAGAAAGGTTAGGAGACTTTTTATGGTGGCCCTTCTAATAGCTGTAAGAACTAGAATTTGAACTCTGAGCCCACAACCTTAAATATTAACTTATATTGATTCTGCCTTGAGATAATGCATATTAAGTGGAAGTCATAAAATTAGACTATATAAATAAAACAAAATATATAACATCACTGATTATAGTTACAATTACTACGTTAAGTTTCACTTTCGAAAGACAAAGACTCTTGTTAAATTAAATACCTAGCTTAATTAATACAAAAATCGCATAGACACAAACGCATGCAAGATCAAAGTTAAGATGAAAAACAGAGTCAAGTTGTCACCGATGCCTGCTATCTCCTTGCTGCTCACATTTCTAGAGAGCAGAGGACATTGCTCCAGCCCTTGATTCATTTCCTTTCTTGTCTCTCTTGTGTAGGTCTCTATCCAGGAGGAAATTATCCAACCAGTGGAATGCAGAAATGACTTCTACTAGATCCCAGTGACCACAGTAATAAGTTTCCCACATCAAAGTGTAAGCAGGGAGTGCCATCTGCAGTGGTGGATTCCTATAATCCCAGCTGCTAGAGAGGCTGAGGCAGGAGGATCACAAGTTTGAGGCCAGCCTGTACAACTTAGTGAGACCCTGTCTCAAAATAAAAAGCAAAAAAGGTTGGGGATGTAGCTTATGATAGAGTGGCCCTAAAAGAAACAAAAGTGAAAAGAAAGAAAACTAAGCAGAAAAGCCATGCTCTGCTTTCTCTTGTGGCTGGAGAACCTAGCTGGTAACTCTTGGGTTATCAGCTCTCCACTCCTTCAGCTCATTGGGTAAATTGTTCAGCTCATCCACTACCTGCAACTCGAGTAGGAAATCAGAGAAGTCTCTGTCTGGAGGAGCAGAGCACCCCTAAGACTGTGCGGCGCAGCCCTGGAGGACACTCCAGGCCAGGGGACCAGGAGCACAGTGCCACCAACACTCACGCTCCATTCTCCCCGATGCTGGCCCAGGTGCCAGTCCTTTTTGTTTCTTGCCAAATGGTCCTTTGGCAAAGCCAGTAGAGCTTCTGGGAGTGGTTGAATGTATTTCTGGGTCCACCACTTACCAACACTGGCAGGTTGCTCATCTGCCCCAACCCCATTCCCGCCTCATTCAACAGATGTTTGGCTGAGCTGTTATTCAATGACAGGTCTTACAGAACATCTGGGTTATGCAGCATGAAATGGATAGAGGTCCTTTGTTACTGCAGTATGAAAAAAGTCTCATTAAATGAGTGTTACTAATCAAAGACCCAGAGATGCACACACTCAATTGCTAGTGGTGTTTACTTGTGCAGAGAGAAGTCAGATTAGAAGTATAGGTAAAAATAAGAGCTTGGGCTTCATAATCAGACCAAGCAAGGATTCTGGTCCCTCTGGAAGTAGACAAGGTTGGCCCCTGCGACCTTTGGGGTCTCTGATGCAAAGATTCTGTGATTCCTCACTGTGCTCCCACCTGCTTGACGGGCTTCAGACAGTGTCCAGGGAATCTCGAGACTTCTCTGCTTACTGTCTCCATGGGAGGGATGCTAAAGCCTCTTCCTCCATGAGCTGAATAGGAAGAGATGCAATCCAGCTAGATAAATACACCAAGGCCCCGCAGTGGAGACTCGTGCCAGCTTCCCTCCACAACCAGGAGAAGTTCCCACACATGGCCAGCTCAGGCCAGCAGCTGAGGGGTCTCCTCAGATTTCAGAGCTGGGGGAGGAGCGGCCATGAAGGACAAAGAATGATCAGTCCTGTAACATGTCCCAAATCACCATTCCTCACTGCTAAAACCACGGGAGACCTGGGGATTCTCATCTGCGAGGCAGGGGGACAAACACTGGCTCGCAGCTGGCTGGGTCCTGGAAACCAGGAGGGGGAGGCAGACGACCTGTGCGGAGGCCCCGAAGAGGCTCTGAGGAGAGGCCTCGGAAAGGCCAAAGCCTGGCTCTGTTATTAATGTGTACATAGAGCCCTGGGGCAGACAGGCCTGTCTCTGGAGGGGCCAGTGTCTTAGCAAAGGCGTCAACACAGTGTCTCTCTTGGCTCCTGGCTGTCTGGTGAGGAAAAGGAATCGTGACAGGAAGGGTCAAGGTCGTGTCTTGATATAAAGTGGTGATCAGACGGCTTTCTCACATGCCTCCTCGTTGTCTCTGTAGAGGGTTGGAGCTGAGCACAGCAGTGCACACCTGTAATCTCAGGACTTGTGAGGCTGAGACAGGAGGAGTGCAGGTTTGAGGACAGCATGCCAAAACTTAGACTCTGCTTCAAAATTTAAAAAATAAAAAAGACCAGAGTATAGCTCAGTGGTAGAATATCACAGGTTCAATCTCGGGTACCAATAAAATAAATAAAACAGTTTGTATTAGGGACAGGTGGCAGAACAAGAACCATGTAGGGAGGAGCCCCACCTTGGCATGGTGGTCCACACCTATAATCCCAGTGCTAGGGAAGATGACACAGGAGGTTCGCAGGTTCAAGGCCAGCCTTAGAAATTTAGCTAGAAATGAGCCTCAATCCAAGTTCTTTCTGCATCTGCCTTGGTTGGGCCTGTCCTCTCTCCTGGGAAGCCAGCGTGATCTCCTGCCAGGAAGGAGGAACTCTCTGGACTCCATGAGGATCAAGAGAAACCATCAGGACTCTGGTGGGCACCACCTAGTTGTAAATACTAGGAAAAAAGGGTCAGAAACTAAAAAGGAGCCTCAGCAGCATCAAAGAAGAGACGTGTGACCGGAAGTGGGATTAGTTTATGAGCCCTGTTCACTGGGCTGGCCTTGACAGTCCCTTCCTGGGCTCCGCACTAAAGCAGTGGCCAGCTCCTCCCTGTGCCGGATCTTCAGACTAGGTCGGCTAGGGTCCAGGACTTCTGCCAGCTCTGCACCCCTGCCCCTGTGGCCAGCTCCCTGCAGAAGGCAGGACCTGCGGGAGGGCATATGAGCCAAGCACCTTGAACATCAGTGGGATGGCTTCATCTGAACAAAGGTCACAGAGCATCCTCATTTGGGGACAAATAAACTGAGGCACTGTTTTTTGTCTTGTTTTGTTTAATCATAAGTGTAAAAACAGAGAGTCAGTCCCAGAGCTTCTATTTCTAAACCTCTTTCATGCCGACATTCTCAAAGTTGAGCCAAACCGCAACTGGATAATACTGTCTTGGTCATTTGTGATTGGCTTGCACCAAAAGTACCCTATGCTGATGTGTTTGGGTGTTGCAGTGAAGGACAGCAAAAGGAGTGGGTGTCTGCTGAGAGCTCCCCAGAGGGGTGGTCACAGCCCCCAGTCCCCTGCTCTTGGACCCCCAGCTCTGGAGAATATAAGCTGAGAGTCACAGGCTTTTCCTTACCTACCTAAGAGATGCTAATATATCCACATTCACTGTGTGCCAAGCACCCTTCAGCACACTGTACAGCATTCAAACAGTAAACTGAGGTATGATGCAATTCAAAACAGTTTAGTTGAACAAACCGTGATTCATGAATCGGGCAGCTCCACATCAGAAGGGGTTCCAGAGCTCCAATGAGGGGGTGCCGAGGCTGGGCTTATAGCACAGAGAAGCAGAGCAAATGAAATACCCATGGTTACTGTTAGTTGCCTTCTAAGTTTGTTGGCTGCTTCTATTTGTGTGTGTGTGTGTGTGTGTGTGTGTGTGTGTGTGTGTGTGTGTGTGTACTTGTGTGTAACTGGGGATTGAATCCCATTATCTCTGATCCACACCCTGAGCCCTTTTTAATTATTCTTTTGTTCTTTCTTTTTCTTTCTTTCTCTCTTTCTCCCTTCCTTCCTTCCTTCTTTCCTTTCTTTCTTTCTTTTTTCTTGTGATACTGGGAATTGAACCCAAGGGATGAGAGTTCTACCTTTGAGCTACACCCCCAGCCCTATTTTGTTTTTTTGGTTTTTGTTTTTTAAATTTTGAAATAGGATCTAACTAAGTTGCAGAGTGCCTCACTAAGTTGCTCAGGCTGGCCATGAACCTGAGATTCTCCTGTCTCAGCCTCCCAAGTACTGGGAATATAGGCACATGCCACCATGCTCAGCTTTTATTTTTTATTTTGAAACAGTCTTACTAAGTTGCTGAAGGCCTTGCTGTTACTGAGGCTGCCCTTGAACCTGAGATCTTCCTGTCTCAGTCTCCCAAGTACTGAGATTACAGGTATGTACCACCGTGTCCTGCTGTAGAAATAGGAGTCTGGTATGATGGCACATACCTGTAATCCCAATACTTGAAAGGCTGAGATAGGAGTATCACAGATTTGAGGCCAGCCTCCACAACTTAGCGAAAACCTCATCAATTTATTGACACCCTGTCTCAAAATTAAAACTTAAAAGGGCTGGGGGTGTAGCTCAGAGGTAGAATGCTCCTGGGTTTAATCCCCAGTGCCAAGAAAAAAAAAGAAAGAAAGAAAAGAGAAGACAAGACAGGGCAAAGACAGAGCCCATTCCAGAGCCAGGACAAAGATTCACATAGAAGACATAAAAGTGACTGTCTTCGTGGGAACCACCACCTAAACAGAGCACCTGCAGCATGCAGAGGGAGCCTAACCTTACGATAAAGTCTTCCAGCCCATACTTTGGAATTTTGGTCATTTGGTTCTCGGCGAGCCAGTCATCAGCAAGTCAGTTTTCAGCAAGATGATTGGCTTCCCAGAAAGCAGCCCAAGCAGAGAGCGACACCGCGGCTTCCAGAGCATTTGCTCTGGTCACCCCTGGGTGTGAACAAGACAGTGAAAGAAAACAGTGTATGGGACTCTGAAGAGTTCCTCTCTTTCCTTACCTAGCAGCACGAGTCTTCTGAAGGGAAGGCTGAGCTCACTTTCTGTGGCCTGTTCCACATTTCTTCCATCTTCACTGAAATTTCCTTTCTTCCATTTTTTCTGCCCCTCCTTCTCTTATCCTCGCCCTCACTCTCCTGCTTGCTCTTGCTCTTTCTTCCTATAAACAGTGATATAAATTACCACTTAGCCAGCACTGCTTAGAGTAGTCCCTGCTCTTTGTGGAGACGGCGTGCTCCCTAATGGACTGCCTTTGGGCCAAGGAGTGATCCTCGTAGTCAGGGGCCCTTTGATGGGCAGCCCCAGCTCCATAACTCAGGAGATCAGAAGCATTTCTACTCTGCTGAAGTTCAGTTTAATGCAAACGAAACATGTGTTTCCTGTCCCTGATTCTAAATCGATCAAGCCATTTGTCTAATTTAAACACTCTATAAATTACACACATCCTGCAAGGCAAGGGCTGAGGTGGCAGTACTTGATATACGCCTTTTCCTATGGCTTGAATCCATCACTGTCTCAGGCAAGGCCCTCGGCTTCCTCCTGAGTGGATGGAGGCCTCATAACTCTCTGATCTACTCCATTTCCTCTGACACCCCTTAGGATCCTCGTTCAGACAATTCGGCTAGAGAATTATGGCTGGCTTTCAGAAGACCTGGGCTGAAGGCTATGCTGGTTCTGCATCCTTGTAGCCTACATTTTCCTAGCACAACTGTGGAATTCTCCCCCCATTTCTCTTCCTACTCTGTCCATTTGTAAGAGATTTGACAAACAAAAAGTCAAAGCAGGTGGGTCAAGTACGGATACTTGTGGCATGCAATTATTCACCATACTTGGTCAATTTGTGCGTGGAGGGGGGTAATCATTCCAGATTTCAGTTTCTCTGATATGTGAGCCTTCAAGAAGGGCAAAGACTTCTCTCAAGATTTAGCATTTCTATCTGGCAAGTTTCCATGACATCTCAAATCTTACTAGGAAAATTGCAGCTTACCTCTCCATTAAACCCCCTGTTCATATTAACCAATTAGACTCCATTTGATTATCAATCAGACTCAATTTCGTTTCTTGGTTCTCCTGCTCATCTGAACCAAAAGGGAAGTAAGACCTCAAATTCAAGCCCTTGATTTTACAAACAGGACGAAAATGAAAAGGGTGCAACTAAGAAGCAGAACCAAGGGTTAATGTTAACTGGCTCCGTCTGTAGGGTTAGAAAACATGACGGTCAAAAGTAAGAATTCTCTACTGACTGTATGACGGTCAAAAGTAAGAATTCTCTAGTGACTGTCACCATGTGAAACTCAAAGCTGCGATTCTGAAAATAGAGAAAACCACATTTTCATGTTTAAAGGATCCTGTACCTACTAATAATCAACTAAATATGAAAACTATATAGAATTCAGTGAGATGGTTTATTAATAAGACCACGATATAGAAGTCATTTTATTTAAAATATAATAGAAAGACCTCTTCTTTTAAAAAATTCACAAGCCCAGAATATTCCTAAAAGTTACCAACAAGAAATGTACATGGCATATATAAATAAAACATATATTATTGAAAGTTATAAAAGCCCCCAATCAATGAGAGACTCATATTTCTGGTAGAGAAATTTTTCATATTGAAAATGTATTCATTCCACCAAATCAATTAGTAGATTCAATACACACAAGTTTAGATTCTAATGGTATGTTTTATAAAACATGACAAGCTGATTCGAAAGTTCTTCTAGAGTAGAAAATATGTAAGTATAACAATACAACTTTGAAAAGAACTGTAATGAAGAGAGGCTGGCTGTTTCAGTACCAAAATATGTTTTGAAACAATACTGATAGAGAAATTGCCATATGCCAATGGAGCAGAAAAAGAGAAGAAATGGACCCATACGTCATGTATTATGAAAATACTACCTCAAAACAGTGGGAAAAGGATAGTTATGATAAATAAATAAGTTTCTATATGACCAACAATCCAACTTGGGGAAAAATAAAGTGAACTACCTCTTTGACACTATTTGTGAATAAGCATTCTAGAGTAAATAAGAAAATAAACATAAAACTATCATATACATACATATATATATATATATATGTATGTATATGATAGTTTTATGTATATATATATATATATATTTTCCAGGGATATTCTACCTCCAAGCTACACAACCAGCCCTTTTATTTTTTATTAAATAGAATCTCACTAACTAAGTTGTTGAGGATGACCTCAAACCTACAATCCTCCTATTTCAGCCTCCCAAGAACTGGGATTACAGGTGTATGCCACTGTGCCTAGCTACATAGTTTGTTTGTTTTTTTTTTTTTTAATCAGAAAAATCCTTGAGCAATAATTGAGGAATCACAATTAAAAGGAATGAAAGATATTGTTACATAAAATTTTAAACTTTTATATAATTGAAGACACCCAAAACAAGATGAAACATAAGTAATAGAGTTAAAGGAAAGACAAATACCTACATTTTTATCAATGTACAGTCATAACTCCAAGAATATGTATAGAATTCATACCAAAAGAGAAGCAATGCAATATAAACAATGTAGGCAAAGCCTAGGAACACTAAATTCACAGTGAAAGGTACTAATAGCCAATAAATATATATATGAAAGATATAGTATTGGAGCAAATTTTATTACAAATAATGACCTAGAGGGAGAAGCCAGCAGGAGAAAAACTGTATTACTGCTGAGACAAAATAGTATCCATGGATGTGGGGGACTTGGTGTCTTCATCACCAAGAACTTGACTTATGAGAGGATTACATCCTGATAACCCCATTGTTCAGGTGAGAATATCCCAACTTGAAGATGCATTTAATATGTGTAACCTACAAGGTGTCATAGCTTGGCAACCCAGCACCTATGTAGCACCAGCTGTGAGCCCTTGAGTTTCTATGTCCTTTCCACATCCTTTTTCATCCTCCAGGTGGACACCTCAGACTTTCGGGTCCCTTCACTGCACGAAAGCCTTGAGCCCAACTCCCCTGGGCAGGAAGGCATCTGGCTGTCCCTTGTCTGTCTGCAGGTCCCAAAGCCTTTACCTGGATGGGTGTGTGGACTCCCCTGTGGCATCTGATCTGCTGGACTTGAACCTCTCTAGTCTAAGAGAGTGCACATTGGTAGTTCAGTCCTATCTCTGTTTCTTCCTTGTTGCTTTGGCCACTTGGTGAGACTTTGGGCTCCACCAGCCGATTTCCCAGCCCTGTGGCTCACTGGCTGCCCACTGAGCACTGCTTTAGGTTTCCTGTCCAGGGCCTCCTCACAGTGAGGACAGAGGACTCCTCTACATATGCAATTATCATTGCTGCCCTCCTGAAACAGAAATGGCTGGAATTTCAGCTTGATAAACATATGTTCCTTTTACATCTGTCATTGGCCCTATGGAGTCAAACTCTGTCTCAGAGTTTTTCAGCTGTAAATATGACCTGATGGATATTCACTGTTTCTTTTCCATTGCCTTAGAAAGAGAAGCTGCCCTTAATAAACTGAAGGTGGCTAAAATATCAGCCACCTTCTGGGGACATTTACCAAAACAACTCTAGTGGATTAACCAGTGGTGGATCCCAAACCAACTGGTTAGGTTGGCTAAGGGTTATCAGTCACTTTTATCTTTTCAAAAAATAGCTTTTAGCTGGGCACAGTGATGCGTGCCTATAATCCCAGTACTTGAGAGCCTAAGACAGGAGGATTGCAAGTTCACTGCCATCCTCAGTAACTTAGTGAGACCCTCCACAACTTAGTGATACTCTGTTTTAAAATAAAAATAATAAAAAAATAGGACTGGGAGTGTAGCTCAGAGATAGATTGTCCCCAGTAACACACACACATACACACACACACACACACACACACACACACACACCTTTTTGTTTTATTGATCCTTTGGATTGTTTTTATTTCATTGATTTCTGCTCTAATTTTAATTATTTCATGACTTCTGTTGACTTTGGGGTTTGGGGGTTACTTTGTTCCTGATTTTCAACAGCACAATTCACAACAACCAAATTCTGGAACCAGCCTAGGTGTCCATCAACAGATGAAAGGATTATACTCAGCTACAAAGAAGAACAAAATGATGTCATTTGCAGGAAAATGGATAGAACTAGAGAATATTGAGAATAAGTGAGATCAACCAGTCTCAGAAAAAATGAAGGGTCATGTGCTTTCTCTCATATGTGGAAGCTAGAGACAAATAGGGAAATAAAAGGGACTTCAGAGCTGGGTGTGGTGGCACAAGCTTGTAATCGCAGTAGTTGGGAGACTGAGACAGGGACATTGCAGGCTTGCAGCAGCCTCGGCAACTTAGTGAGGCCCTCCACAACTTAGTGAGACCCTGTTTCAAAATAAAAAGTAAAATGGAGCTGGGGTGTAGCTCAGAGATAGAACACCCCTGGGGTCAATCCCCAGTACTATAGAAAAAAAGGACTTCAGATGAGGACATGAGGGTTGGGAGGAGACAATGAAGGAAACAGTTCAAATACCAATCTCAGTAACATGTATGGGAAAGGGGAAGGAGCAGGAGCAGGGTGGGACCCAGAGAGAAACACATCAAGTGCTGTGCGCATGTATGCTTCTATTACTCTGAACCTCACTCTAATGTATAATTACAATGCACCAATAAAAATAAGATCAGCAAAAGAAAAAACATTAAAAACCCAAATAAAGAGAGCACCATAACAACAAAAGCTACAAGTAAAGCAGCTCCCCAGGCTTCACCAGCCCCACTGACTCCCAGGAGGCAGGAAGGCACCAGCACTCAGGACTGAGCCCAGCATAGCAGGGCCAAGAGCTTGGGCAAGCTGGGGACCCTCAGCAGGAGGCAGACCATCTTCAGGAAATGTTTTAGCTTCCTATGTGTCTGGCTGGAAAGCAGACTTTGGAAAGCTTAAAATCCACATTACTAAATTGACCCACAAGCCAGGCATGGTGGCGCATGCTTGTAATCCCAGCATTTGGGAGGCTGAGACCGGAGGATCCGTGTTCACCGCCAGCCTCAGCTACCTAGTGAGGCCCTCCGCAACTTAGTGAGACCCTGTTTCAAAATAAAGAATAAAAAATAGGGCTGGGGGTATAGCTCGGAGGTAGAATGCCCCTGAGTTCAATCCCCAGTACCACAAACAAAACAAAAAAACCCCTGATTCACAGCTAGTATTCTACATGATTTAATTTCTGTCAATCGAATGAACTTTCACACAACTCCAGTTTGGAACTGAGTTAAGTAGTCTGTAAGTGGGATAAGGGCACCCATTAAAAGACAGAGATTGGCAGAGTATATTTTTAAAACATGACCCAAATATATATTGTCTAGGAGAAACTCACTTCACCTATAAAAATAAAGGCAACTAGAGAGTGAAAGGAAAGAAATATATCCTTTTATGGAGATTTTATACATACATATAATATTTGATGTATATATCTTATACATACTTATAAAACACTAATCAAAGAAAATGGGAGCAGTCTTGCAAATATCAGGTAAAGTAGACTCCAGAGAAAAAATAATTACCAAGACAGATACATTATGTAATGATAAAAGAGTCAATCCACTAAGAAGACATAGCAAGGCTATGTTATAGCAACAAAAAACAGAGTAATAAAATACTTTAAGCGAAAATAGGCAAAAGTAAAAGAAATAGACAACCCCCCCCCCTCAACAATTCGTAAAAAGAACAAGACAGAAAACCAGCACAGATACTATCGCCTGCCAGGAATGTGTGGACAGTTGTGGGGCCTTCAGTAGCAGAACTCACATTCAAGGTGCCCCTGAACACATGCCTAGATAGACCCTGCCATGGGCTGTAAAACCAACCTCACCCAATTCAAAGGTATTGAAACCAGAGAGCATGTATTCACTGATAAAAATCAACTAGAAATCAGTAACAGAAGGATAACAGGAAAATGCCCACGCATCTGTAAACTAACAAGCACACTTCTAAGTGATCTCTGGGTCAAGAAGGACATCTCAAGGGAAACCACAAAATATAATGGACTAAATGAAAATAAAAACATAACTTTAAAGTCCGTGGGATGCAGTTAAAATCAACACTAAAAGGGAAATTTATAGCACTAAATGAATACATTAGAAAAGTCTCAATCAATCATGTAAACTTTCCCAACAAATACTAGAAAAAGAAGAAGAAAAAGTCAGAGCAAGTTTCTGGAAATAATAAAATAAGAGCAGAAATCAGTAAAATTAAAACAATAGGAAAAAGTCAAACAAAGAACTTCAGAGAGATAAAATGACAAACTTGTAGCAGGATGAACAAAGGAGAAAAGACACAAATTACCCATTGTCAGAAATGAAGTAGGAGATGACACTGCAGATCCTCAGGTATCAACGATGCTGAAGGATAATACAGTAATGCACTGAACATTTCAGCTCACAGACATCTGAAAGCTTAGATTTAAGACATAAATTTGTCAGCAAGGACAAATTAACATAGCTTATTAAATAAAGACAATAATACAAAAATCCTATAACTATTAAGGACATTTGATTTGTAATTGAAACTCCCCCAAAATAAATATTCAGGCCCAAGATGGTTTCATGGAAGAATTCTATCAACTGTTTAAACAAGAATTAGCACCGATTCTACATATCTTTTCCAGAGCACAAAAGAAGGGTAAAGATTTTATCAAAATTAGGAACATTTCAAGTTAGGTGTAGTGGCACATGACTGTAATCTCAGTACTTGGAAGTTTGAGACAGGAGGATAGCAAGTTCAAAGCCAGCCTCAGAGATTTAGCAAGACCTTGTTTCAAAATAAAAAATAAAATAGGGCTGAGGTTATAGCTTGGCAATAGAATGCTCCTGGGTTCAATCCTCAGGACAAGGAAAGAGGGAGGGAGGGAGGGAGGGAGGGAGGGAGGGAGGAAAGAAGGAAGGAAGGAAGGAAGGAAGGAAGGAAGGAAGGAAGGAAGGAAGGGAGGGAGGGAGGGAGGGAGGAAGGGAGGGAAGGAGAAAGCCTGCACACAGTATTTCTAGACAGAAGTGGGAAGAAATAGTCTGCCAGCAGTTCAGTTTTCCAAAACTAAACTCAGTAATACCCCCTTCTCTTTCACTCAACTCTAAATAGTGTCAGCTCTCAGGCACACAATCTACATCTATAGATTCAACCAACTGTGTATCAAAAGTATCCCCTCACCAACGGCATCTGTGGTGAACATGCACACACACTTTTTTCTTACTATTATTCCCCAAACAATATGGTGTAAGTATTTACATAGCAATTTCATTATATTGGGTATTATAAGTGATCTAGAGATGGTTTGATGTATACAGGAGTTTATATGCAAATACTACACCATTTTATATGAGGGACTTGAGCATCCACGAACATTAGTACTTGCAGGGGACCCTAGAGCCAGTCCCCCACAGAAACTGAGAGATGACTATACCTAATTCAGGTTTTGAAAAAACTGTATGTCTGCCCAAGTGCCATGGCAAGCAGAAAAAGGAGCCTCCCCTTCCCACCCCCACCCTTTTGCTAATGACAAGATCAACTAATATGAACCAGGGGAGACCTGCAGAAACAGCTGAGCCTGTGAGCTAATTGTGCTCATAAGGAAGAGCGAAGCATCTGGCTGCAGCCTCTCTTGCTCTTGGCCGATCTCCCACAGCATTCCATCCAGTGCCTCAGTGGTCCCCCCATGGGGGACACTGCAGTCCAAAGAACCTGGCAATCCCAGCCAGAGACAGAGTCAGAAATCCTACTCCGGCTGGCCAGTTGATGGATCCAAAGATTTGTAGCATAGCTCCTAAGTTCTGCTGTTCCTCAACCAAGCACATGGCTATCCAGTTGAGTTAGCTTCAAAAGTTCTTTCCCTGGGAACCATCTTTAATTGACCTGGAGGCCCTTCGATGGCCTGCCTCCACTCCCAGATGGGCCCCTTTCCATTTGGACATGGAACCTCAGTGGGTGGGCCAAGTCCACTGCGCCATCCCAAGCCGGTGAGAACCAGGCCTGGCAGGAATGACAGTGCCAGCACCTGGGTGGAACATGCTCCTAGAGTCCTAAGACTTAGGGCCCATTGCCTGCCCCGTGGGTACCCCACCCAGTCACTCCCCACTCCCACTCACTACCGAGCATGTCCTCTGAGGCTGGGTGTCTGCTCTGCCTCTGATCCAATGTTCTGGTCTCATTTGGCCATGATCCAGTCTTTCTGGCCCGCCCACACGTCCCTCTCATCAAGGGCTGGAATCTGACTCCTGTACCTCCCGGCTTCTGACAACTCACGATGTTATCACTCACCTGACTTTGAGCTTTGCCAGTTCTCCAAGATTCAAGATCATGTTTCTAGGATGCCATAAGACAGAAACTCTTGTTGATTTCTCCACATTCAAATAACCAGACCCACCAAAAAGAGAGAGAGAATAATCCTGAGTCAGACACATCTGTTCCACCAGGATATTTGATTTGATTCCGTTCAACAAAACATGTCTTGAGTCCCTCCATGTGTCTGGCCCTTTTCCAGCTGTTGGAATTACAGAGATTAATGGGACACAGCTCCTGCCTGCCCAAGCTTGTTGCTAATTAGGAAAACATACATATAAGTGAAGCTCTTCAGTCTAACATGATCATAAATGATATGGCTGGATGACCTGATAGGATATGAAAGTAGGGCCTGGGTCCCCCCAGAGCAGGAGAGGAGGAGAGTCCAAAGGAGGGGGACATAGCAAGAGTCCCCAGCACTGAGAAGGACTGGGAAGCAGCACCCACACTGGCCCACTGCAGCGCTCTGGCAAGACAGGAGGACCTCTGAGTGCACTGCCTGCACCCAGACCCGGAGAAGGGCCTGGGACAGGAACTTCCATCCACTGTGTGTCCACCAGGTGACAGGCAAGAGCCTGCAGGAGATCAGAGGGGAGCAAATGGAAGGGACCTGTCCTGGCAACGAAGAGAGTCCTTCCTCATGCCCCTTGCAAAGTAGGACCCTCCCGAGTCTTCACTCTCAGGGTAAGTGAAGCAAACCTCAGTTGTAGAGATCATGGAGATTTTTGCCAGTCCTAGAAGAAATGAAGCTCAAACTTGATTTTATAAAAACAAAGTTCTATGGCTTTGTGTGTGTGTGTGTGTGTGTGTGTGTGAGAGAGAGAGAGAGAGAGAGAGAGAGAGAGAGATCAACACGCATAGAGTACAGAAAGAAGAGAAGAAGGCACCAGACAGAGTGGAGTTCAATAAAATCTTGTGGGATAGCTGCTAGGTAAACTGAGTCTTGGAGAGTGAGTTGGAGGTAATGGTGTAAACACATGGCATAAAGGGGACCCAGGTGTGCAAAGCATGATTGGAAGGGTCTGGCATAGAATCTCAACAGAGGGCCACCAGAGGATTTGCCTCAGCATCCACACCTACAGTCTTCTTATGCTTGCCTGAGTGCTCAGCTCCCCCAGGCTCTATTGGCAAACAGCCCCTGATATCTTGCCACTCATGTGTGTGATCCACTCTGGCCCTCTGTCTCCTAGTTAGGAACTACTCCACCACCACAACCAAAATAACAGAGGTCTCATTTGCTTTGTCATCATTCAGCATTCAAAACCTTTCATCACCACTGGAGTAATAGGACATTCAAACTGAAGGGGCCTGTTTCAGTTACCATTCCCACCACTCTGATCCAAATACCGACACAAAACTTAGAAGATGTTACTTGCTTATGCATCTAGAGATATAAACATATAAACATACATTCCATTTTATGCCATTTTATGCAGGCAGCTGGGCAGGGTCAGAAGCACATGTTCTGCACACCCAGGGAGCTGCCGCTGAGCACATACACCCCCAGAGTATGAGGTCCAGGGGACATTTTGCATCCAAACTATAACAGTGGCTAGCAATAGTTGAGTTCAAAATCACCCTATTGCAGTGGGAAAACTGAAGGTCAGAGAAAGGAAATGGTGGTCACCTGCCATGCATGTAGAAAGGGGTTGGGGCTAAAATCTCCATCCAGTTTCCCTACTGGCTAATTCTGCACTGCAGGATGAGCAGCTACTTTGAGTAACTGAAAGAGGCAATATTCACCCTGCATCCTATGGACAGCTTTCCCAGGCTCCCCTCTAAGTGGTGTGAAGCGGGGGCCCTCAGGGCTGGCTGCACTATACTACACAAAAGGCTGCAGACAACAGCCACGGGCTGTAGCAGCTTGGTTGGAGCACCCATGCCCGCCATACTGGAAGTTCAGGATGATGTGCAACCATGGAAGGAGTTAGCCTCGGAGAACCCCTGCCACCACTCCTCGGATGGCAGTGCCTGGTGTCAAGAAGAGCAGAGAGCCTTCCTCAGCAATAAAATGAGCTTAGTAGGAAGAAGAGTCAGAGATGATAATGTCTCTTCCAGTTCTAACAACCATCTCCCACACCTACCTCCCACACCCTCTGATTCTCCACTACTGCCATCTAGAGGCCATGAGGCAGAAAAGCACATGAAGGAGACTTGGCCAGAAATAGGCCAAGGGCAGAAAATGTGTCTCTTTTCCCCAAAGCAGCACAGGCCCAGAGAACCCCTCCAACTGCTCTCTTTCCAAGCAAGGCTTGGGGCCAGCACCCCTGGACAGCAGAGAACCTCAGGTGGCTTCCATTACAGTTGCACGATGGTTGACTGGAGATCCATTTTTATTTATATTTTTTTTTACCCTGTCAATTTTTTATACTTTTAATGGTCCATTGTAATTATACATCATAGTGAGGTTCAAAGTGATACAAACACACATGCACACAGCATTTGGTGTGTTTCCCTCTGTATTCCACCCCGCTATCCCTCCTTCCTCCCCGTTCTTGTCAGTGAGATTGGTAGTGATACCGCTTCCACTATTCTACTGGTCCCTCCTTTTTTATCTGAAGTCTTTTTAGTTGTCTATTTTCTCTCTGGCTTCTACTTATGAAAGGAAACAGACAACCCTGGACTTTCTGGGACTGGCTGATCTTACTTAACATAATGTTCTTTAGTTCCATCCATTTTCCTGCCAATGACATAATTTTGTTCTTCTTTATGGCTGAGTAGAATTTCCATTGTGTGTATAGACTATATTCTCTTTCTCTATTCATCTGTTGATGGGCACCCAGGTTGGTTGTGTAATTTGGCTATTGTGAATTGTGCTGCTATAAACAAAGGTCTGCGTGTACCACTATAGTATTCTGACTTTAATTCTTTTGGAAAGATGCTGAGGAGTAGAATAGCCAGGTCTCAGGAAGCAGAGGGTCCTGGGAGGAGGAAACCTGCATATGTCAATTACTGACGATGTGCTTGGAGGAAGGAAAGGACGCAAATGGCAGGGGTGTGACTGCAGATCAACCCTCCTACTCCCATAGACCTGGAAGAGGGTGTAAAATCTTCCAGCCACTTTCTGCACATGGTGGTCAAGCAGCTCCAGCGGCCTCCCAATTCTCCTGGGAAGAGCCCCAGCTCTAGGCGCAACAATGATGCTGAAGCAGGAGTGGAGGGAAGAAACGATAAAGAGAACCAAGGAGGCCCAGGTAAGCACCAAGACTGTGGGCTACACCTGTGCAGGTGCTCTGAACAGCAAGAAGAGAAAACCCAGCTACCACAGCTTAAACAACTGAGCATTTGTCATTTTATATAACAAGAAGTCCAAGGTGTGCTGGCTATGAGGCCAGCTCAAAGAATGGCTGGAACAATTCAGGTTCTTTCCATTCTGACTTCCCAGCCTATTGATTAAGTCCTTAAATATGTTGCCTCAAAATCATAAAATAGCTGCTGCAGTGATAGGCATCACATGCACAGTCCCAAACAAGATTGAGCCAAAAGAGGAATAGGTGTGTCTACCCTTTTAGAAACACTCCAAATAAAATAAACTTCCCTTGAAACTTTATAATGAGGGTTATATCCTTGCCCAGTAGTAAATCAGTCAGTAGTCACAAAAATGGAACCATGATTATAGTCTAGAATCAGCCTTGAGTCTTAGGGGACCCAAGGATCTATCATGCACAGTGCAGCCCGACTGCCCAGTGCCTGAAAATAAACAACGGCCGAGTGACAAGGACAAGGACGGATGGCACTGGCAGGGTCTGCCACACCAGGTGGTGCCTTAAGTTGCAGGAAAGCAGAGACCACGGTGACATCACAGGTACCTGTGGACCAGGGGAGTTGTCTGCTGTTACCAGGCTTTCCTGGAGATCCTGAGATAGTCGCCCACTGCTTTGTAGCCAGGCTCCCTTGCGAGCCATCTCCCCTCCTGCCTCAGCCACATGAGAGCCTCCTCCAGGGAAAGGGCCCGCCCTCCTGCACGGCAGCCTCCAGAGCCTGGGTCAGTCCTGCGCACGATGTAGACCACCGACCACCAGCTCCCGCGTGTCCACACAGTTTACCAAGCTCACGTCTGACACAGCAGTACCCGAACCCTGTTCCCTGTGGAAGCTCCTGCCCTAGAGCTGGGACAGGGCGAGGACCAGGGGGCTATCCCGAAGCCTCAGTCACTGGCTCTTCCCAGGGCGTTCATGGAGGGTGACAATGGAGGTGCACACAAACGTCTCCTTGACGGCACAAGGGGCCTCTGGAGACTCCTGCTGGATGGCTGCTGGATGGTGGGAGGGACTGGAGGAGGCTGCCTGACCTGACGCCTTCCCTGATCCCCTCCTGGCTGGGCCTCTCATTCACAGAACTGGGCCAGCTCTCAGACTCCCCGTGCCTTCAGCAGGATCCCTCAGCTCTCTGTGATCTCTGAGTGCTGGGCTCTGAGGTGTCAGCACCCCAATTCCTTTGGGCAAAACTAAGTTAAGATGATGTCGCTCCAGAGCATGTAAGAAAATCCACAGCCACTAGTGAGGGACAGCCTCGGGCAGATCAGCCAAGAGCCAGATCAGCCAAGAGCCTGGGAACCTGGAGCTACCAGCTCTGGTCTTTTAAAAGGTTCACCCCTGCCACTGTCAGGAAGTGTGGAGAGGGGGCCCTGGCCTTGCTTGGGTGCTCTGGATCCTCAGCCTAGGGTCCCTGACCCTCCTCTACAAGCCTCAGGGCCCCCAGAAGTTCACTGTCAGCGCAGAACAGGGGTCAAAGGACAGACCTCTCTCCAGCATGTTGAGTCTCACTGCCTGTGCTCCCGAGGGCTGGCTGGTGGGTTCACGGACTTCCAGATGCTGATCTTCCTGAGGCCTTCATTTTTACATATGTTTATTGAGACTTGTTATTATACAGCGTAGTGAGGTTCAAAGTGATACAAACACACATGCACACAGAAGAAATCTGCATCTTCGCTGGGTATGGTGGTGCACAACTGTAATCCTAGTACTTGGGAGGCTGACACAGGAAGACCACAGGTTCGAGGTCAGCCTCAGCAACTAAGCAAGGCCTTCAGCAACTTAGTGAGACCCTGTTTCAAAATAAAAATAATAAAATGGGGCTAGAGGTATAGCTCAGAGGTAGAATGCACCTGAGTTCAAAACTCAGGATCAAAATTAAATTTTTTTTAAGTTCCATTCCAAAATGAATGATTTACCCATTCAAACCATAGGGCTCCAAAGTTGGATTTTCTCAGAGTTGGTGAAACTACCTGGAGAATAAAAGAAAGAAGCTAATTTCTTTTTAAAAAGCCTCTTCCCCCTAATATCTCTATCTCTATCTCTATATATCTCTCTCTCCCATCTCTAATTCTAAAACCTATAGCCACAAGCACAGAAAACTTTTCTTCAAGTTATACTATCTCACAGTGTGGATCCTGCAGGACATTCTAGATCTGCTCAGATAACATTCTTCCAAGGAGGAAGAGGGGGGTCCTGGTGGCCCCAAGGTGTATCCACCTGCTTGGGGAAGAGTTTTTCCTTCTTCACTCACAGAATCCCCTGGGAAATACAGAAGAGGGAGAGAAGGAGAGGGTCACCAGCAGCCACCTGACCAGAGTGGGGAGGTACAGAAAGCAAGAGGAGGCTGCCAACTCCTGCCATGTGCCTGGCTTCTCCCAGGGGCCTGCAGGAGGGGAGAGGCAAGATGGGAGCAGCCAGGGCCCCTGGGGCCACAGCTGTGGCTACAATGGGGGCATTGAGGCTGTTGTGAGCAGAAGGAGCAGAGGGAGGGCCGCCAGGAGAGCCCAGATGAGGGGCCCCACATCCAGTCCCAGGAGCTGTGAGGAAGGGCCTCCTGACCTTTAAATCTGTCCTCAGTGCCAGTAAGGGGGGCAAGCTGGACTGCACGCAGCCCCCTCCACGCCTGCATCTCATTATCTGCCCTGCCTCAGGGGTATCAAATGCCCGGTTGTTCTCAGAACCCTGCCCTGCTGCTTCACTGGCTTTGCTGACCCATCTGTTAGGGGCTGTGTGAAAGTGGGGGTGCCTGAGTGGAGAATCCACCCCCACTGCCACCTCCTCTCCTCCTCACTTTCCCCTGAGCCTCATATCTTCAATGCCACTGGAGGCTGGGGACCAGGTCTGCTCCCCACAGCAAAAACACATCAGCCTGGACCAACTGCCTTTTTACTCATAATGTTGTGAGATCGTGCTCTAGTTGGAATGTGTTCCCCAAGTTCACATGTTGAAAACTTGATCCCTGGTACAACCCTGTTGGGGTGCTAAAAGGTTATGAGGGCTCTGCCCCCAAGACTGGATTCCTAGCCAGGCACAGTGGCGCATGCTGTAATAGCAGTTCTTGGGAGGCTGAGGCAGGAGGATTCCAAGTTTGAGGCCAGCCTCAGCAACTTAGCAAAACCCTTTTCTAAATAAAAAAATAAAAAGGGCTGGGGGCATAGCTTGGAGGTAGAACATCCCTGAGTTTGATCCCCAGTACTCCCCCCCACCGCACATACACACACATATATACATACATGCACACAAAAGCAAACCTTCTGAAATCCTTCCAAAGTCTCCTGTTGCTTTTGAGCTAAAGACCCGAATCCATCCTGCAGCCAGAGAGCCTTGCCTCTCACCGCTGAGCCCTCCCTTCCTCTTCCCTTCCCTGCCCTCCCAACAGACAAGAAGCCCCAGGTTCACACCTCTGATTTCAATCATCAGACCACTTGGCTCCCGGCACCATCCTGGCTCAAGCAGTGCTGTTAAGTGAGCAAGAGAATGACGGACACTTGAGCAGGGGCAGCCGCCTTGCCACACCCTCGCCCAAAGAATCCCCGCAGACTGTTGCTGAGCACTCTACCACCAGGACCCAGGGCCTTCCCAGCTCTTACACGGAGGACTCACAACGCAAAATGCACTTGGGTTTGGGAGAGAGCTCCTAGACCAGTCTGTATCCATATGCAGGTGCAGAACCCCACAATGCCCTGCTCATCTACTGACTGTGATTACCTGCACGTAGCCAGGAGCCACTCAGGAGAAGCTGGGATGCTGTGTCTTTCTGTCTTGAGACTCATCAGGTCATAAGGGGACACAGGTTCCATGGGAAAGGTGGTCAGTGGAGTTTCTTGGGCTAAGCCAATCAACAGGGTATTTCTCCCAGGGGGTCAAGGGTGCTACAACAGCTATAGTGTCGGGTCTATGCCACGGCCAGGTATGTGTTCTCTCGACAACTGAGGTTGAAACTTAACTTCCACCGAGCTTGTGTTGATGGTATCTGGAAGTGGGGCCGCTTTGAAGTAATTAGGATTAGACAAGGTCATCCACATGGGGCCCCCAAGATGGCATGAGTGGCTTTATAAAAACAGGAAGAGAGCCTGGAGTAATGGTGCACACCTGTAATCCCAGTACTTGGGAGACTGAGACAGGACGATAGCAGGTTCGATACCACTTAGCGAGACCCTCAGCAACTCACCAAGATGGGAGTGTAGCTCAGAGGTAGAATGCCCCTAGATTCAATCCCCAGTACAAATGAGGAGGAGGAGGAGGAGGAGGAGGAGGAGGAGGAGGAGGAGGAGGAGGAGGAAGAGCAGGGGACTTGAGTCAGATGCCCTGACTGTGTCATGGTGCAGCAGGAAGGCCCCAGGAGTTGCTGAGCAGATTCTGTCACCATGCTCTTGGACTTCTCAGCCTCCAGAACTGTGAGCAGAATAAACTTCTCTTCTTTATAAATGCCCCCATCTGGGGCATTCAGTTATAGCAACAGGAAACAGACTAAGACCGTCCGCACGGGGTCTTCTCTCCTGAGCCTGCACCCAACATAGGCACTACCAGGAGATCATAAGTTTATCTGTGGCCCTGTAGGAGGGTATTTCTGCGGCCTAAAAAGTCCACAGCCCTTGTCAGAGGTAAGTCTCAGCCAGCGCTGGCTCCAGGCAGGAAAGGTGGGCTGAGGCTGAAATATCAAGTCAGAATCAGAGAAGTCAGCCTCTGAGAGAGGTGAGGGACAGTAGGGTCCATGATCCTGGGAGATGCCCATGAGGCCTCGCAGAGCAGGTGCAGCCTCTGATGGGCAAGGCCCTGGCAGGCTTTGTGGCTAGAGCCCAGCTCTGCAGGGGTGAGCTGCGGGGCCCTGGAGCCAGGCACTGACCAAGTCAGGAAGTGTTGACACGCTCCGGCCCGTGCACACTCTGTGTGGGAGGCGGTGTCTTTATACATGCTTTATGTCTACAAATGTGTCGCCTCCTCTCTGCACCCCACACGAAAGACAGTGCTGCTCTCCACCTTGCTGGTGAGGAGACCAGCTCACAGAGTGATGGACTCAGCCTCCCCACAAGCAAGCTTGTCCATTTACGTGGTCCTTGGTTCACAGATGCCCAAAATAAACCCATGAGCCAGCTGAGCAGCTCTCACCTTGGAGCCAGCCCTGTGGTCTTGGGCCACCCTTTGTTCTGGCCGAAACCCATCTCCCTCATCTGTTCCATGGGAGAGGCTGCTCACCCCAGGATGGACCTGGAGATGAGGTGAGCAGGGGCATGGATGGTCCGTGCAGGGTTTGCATGCGACCTGGAAGTGAGGATCGCCCACCCCTCCTGTCTCCTGGGCGCATGGGCATGGTTTACTGGGCGCTTGACCTTTGCATCCTGACCCTTCATGAGTTGGTAAGAAAGTCTGTGGGTCTGGCCAGCCTCGGTGCGGACAGAGAGGCACAGAAGAGTCTTTATTCGGGCAGACTGTTGATCACGCGTTCTGACTAGTCCCATTGGTGCATTTGAGGCAGGGGGAGGGGGGGTGACTAAAAAGAAGGGGCTTAAGGAACACAGGGGAAGGAAGAGAAGCCTGTGTCTGCATGGTGTGCCTCGGGCATCGGCGCTACAGTGACTCTCAAAACATTCTCCTTTATCAGGAAATTGGAATGTGAGTCACACCCCAGCCCTCCCCTCCACCCCACCCCCCCAGGGTTTCTTTGCTGAGCAAGGCTGCAAATTGTTCAGCTAATTAAGGCTGTATTCTGACCTCAACCTCAGTTCAGAGCAAGCCTTCCACACTGTGGTGCCCCTGGACCAAGGGGGAACCTGTGGGGCTGCTGCCACCTAGAGTCTGGAGAGTGAACTGCAGGGGAGGGGAAGCCGGAGTGCACCCAGCCTCTCATGGCCAGCCCGGGAAATCCTGAGACAATGAATGGAAAGCAAGTGGCCCCAGCGCTATGCAATTTACAAAAGAAGTTCTGTGTGCAATCCTTAGATTCTTAGAGCGACCCTGTAAATCCAACAGGACAAGATTTTACTGTCACTGGCATGGAAAGACATGAAACTGTGTGTGTGGCTAGGGAGAGGGGTGCTGGGGACACTAGAAACCCCACAAAGAGACTGCAGGTGGATTATGGACAGTTTTTCCTGAGTTGTTTGTTTGTTTGTTTGTTTGTTTGTTTGTTTGTTTGTTTAAGCTACCATTGGTCGAGGTTCATTTGTAGACA